>JADRCD010237551.1:27836-62959 GCA_019843815.1 Montemys delectorum | reverse complement strand
TCTCTCTTTCTCTTATTAAACATATTTTTAGATTCAGTGGCCAGCATTTTTGCACATGAAGGAATTCAATTATTGACATGCATGGCGGAGGTTTAGCATTGGGTTCTGGACATCAGCCAATGAAATTAGTCATCTTGAAAGGTAACTGAGGGTACTCTTGGCCTCGGGGTTGCAAAAGTAGTTATGTGTGCAAACAGATTACTGAACTAATTTTGGAAAATAATAACAATAGCTCTTGCTAACATTTATTGAATTCTAACTATGAATCATGCAAACAAAATTATTTACGTTGTTTCATTTACAGGATAACTTTATATGTTGGGAACTGTTATTGGCATTTTATAGTTAAGGAGGAAAAACCTAGCCTAGAGAATTCAAACAACTTACTCACAATGTTACAGAAACCAAGTGCAGAAAAGCTAAGATTTGAATCACAGAGCCTACCTAGTTGGCCCTTATTTCCTGTTCTTTACTGTGTACCATCAAAGCAGACATATAAAGTCTGTGCTACCCAAATTGAGTGAATGGAAGTCACCCAGGAAGAAGTATATGTCCCCCTCTCTTCATACCCAGAGCCCAGAGAGACATGTACCCACGATGCTGTGTGTTAACTTTCAGGGTCACCTCCTCTTATATTCTCTGGCATTTCGTATCTTCCATGAGAGTAGCAGAATGGCATAACCCACAGGCATGTAGGAGTGAGATCCTTGTGAAGGATTTGGGGAGGTACACAAACTGTTTTATGTTCTCTGCAGGAAGAAACAGCACCGAACCCTGCAGTGTTTAAAGGGCTACACGAAAGACTGGTAACAGAGTTCAAGGAGGTGGGAGAGAAGCCTAGTAAAGAAGCAGGGATCCACATGTGGTCCCAGAGTGCAATTAAACATGAACAGCTCCTTTGGAACTGACACATGGATCACAATCCTAAACAGTAGAATGTCAGGTTCACATTATTCTTTGGGTTACAGATATGACAGCGCTCAAATAGGTTATCATGTGTATTTCTGCTTATTTACAATGAATTGTCTTCTCAAGACAGAGATACCATAGTATTTAAATATTTAAAGTATTGATTTGGGAGTAATCATTGAGAGTCTATTGTATTCTTTCTTTCAGTCAAAATCAAATTCTCAAAGTAAGAAATCAATTTAATAAAAATAAAAGACCCTGAAGATACATGTCCATAGCTTTCTGTGAACACAGTACATTATGTCTATAAAGTTTTTAATTTGCTTGATAAAACTGTGTTTGCTAAGATGTTTAACATATGCCTACCCATAATGAACACAGTTAATGTGAGATTGTAGGTGGAAAAAGGCACTCATCCTAAATCCTTTATTCTGAGGTAAAACTTCAGAAAGCAATTATCTGCAGAGAACACTTGCATCTTAAGAATATTCCATGGCTTAGAGACATGACACCTCATATGTATACCGGAGTGACAGTCCTACCCCAACTAAAGTCATCCTTCCCATCTGCAATAAAATTTCCATTTTCCCAAGCCAGCCACAGACTAAACATTCAACAATTGTGTGCACTCAGCAACCTCATGACTTTGGGGATAGTGTTTAAGGAATCACCCTCGAACCAATTCATCTTCATGCTTCAAAGACTTCTCATTGAGAAGTACTCCAAATGTTTGTAACTATTTTAAGATTAGTTTTTTTTTTCTGGAAGTTTAAATGTAAACTCAAACAAATGTTTTCTGATCATTTTGGACTCCTTTAACTAACTTAAAGTTCACCTCATGTTCTGACTATAGGTTTCAAGCATAAATAGTGCTTTACTTCTGTAACTTTTTAAATACTTTTGAAAGGTACCTCTTCCGAACACTTGCCTTTCCAGCTCTTCCCCTGACATTGTTTGATAGGTTGTTTGATAGGCGAAGTCATATAGAAGATAAATTGAATCGGTTGTTTTTGTTTCTATTATAAGAAATCCATCTTTGAGATGGAACAGAGACTGAGAGAATGGCCAACCAAATGATTGACCCAACTTGAGACCCATCTCATGGGAAAGAGCTAACCCCTAACACTATAAATGGTACTCTGAAGCTTGCAGACAGGAGCCTAGCATAACTGTCTCCTGAAAGGTTTTATTCAGCAACTAATGAAAACTGATGTCCAAACATTGGGCAGAACTTGGAGAATCTTGTGGAAGAGTGGTCAGAAGGACAGAGGGAACCAGAGGGATCAAGTATACCACAGGACTTACAGAGTCAACTAGCCTGGGCCCATGGGGGCTCACAGAGACTGAACTACCAACCAAAGAGGATGCATGAGCTGGACCTAGGTCCCCTATAGGAAAGTAACAGATGTGCAGGTTGGTCCTCATATGTGTCCTGTAACAACTGGAGCAGGGGCAGTCTCTGACTCTGTTTTCTGCCTTTGGATTCCTTTCCTATATCTGGGCTGCCTTATCTGGCTTGAGTGGGAAAGAAGTCCTACTTCAAATTCGGTGAGTTGATACCCAGGGAGGGCCTTCCCTTCTCTGATGAGACAGGAAGGAGGGAATGGTCAGAGGGGCTTGTAAGGGTGAGACTGGAAGGATCAGAGGGAGGGGAAGTACTGATTAGGGTGTAAAGTTAATAAATTCATGAAAAAAATCCATCTTGGAGTTGTTTTATAGAGAAAAGATGTTCTGTTGTAAGCTAGCATGAAAACATAGGTACAGTAGAGAGTTGTTCTATTATTCTTCCTAATATTCTGTTTAGATGACTTAGGTTAATCATTCTTTATTTGGCCTTGGTGATCATTTCTCTTTCTAGAACTTTCTACTGGTATTGGCAAAATTATAGGATAATCTAAAATTGTTTTTTCTCATGATAAAATGTTTCCTAAATAATTTGTTGTAATAAGTATATTATAAAGCAAGTATGGTAACACATACCTATAATACGGTTATGTGGAGGCTGAGCAGGAGGATCATGGTTCAAGACCAGAAAAAAGGGCTGATGTTTCAGATGAGAATTAAAAGCCCTTTTTTTTCCTTACGAAAAGCTATCCAGAGCACACATAAAGTATCAGCCAGCAGCTGGAAGCTCTAGAGGAGGATCAAAACTATGTAACTTTAGAAGAGGAAAAGAAGTGAGATTCTGGCCAAATGACAACCAAGTTCTCTTTTCTGGATGCTACTGCAGCCTTCATTGTGGATTTAGGACAGGCCAGAGATCCACCAGAAGAGAGATGAGTCCCTATTAGAGGCATTGCTGCAAAGACACATGTGCTCTTCTACCTGAAGCCTCCAAGGATGCTCTATCTTCTCCACCCATCTTCCCATTGATGCTCACTTCTCTTATTTCACCTTCCTTGATGCTATATTCTCTCTTTTCCTATCCAATATGGGCATCTAAATAGTCTATAACTTTGGACCTTAGCAGGAAGTTAGGTTTTCAACTTGTAATGTATGATCAAATATAACTTTAGAAACATTTGCTTCACAATGTTTAATATAGGGAGACATTAATAAATTGACCAGAGATCTTAATTCTATTTTTTAATCATGCAAAAGTTACTGTGTGTAGTGTTTGTGTGTGTGTGTGTGTGTGTGTGTGTGTGTGTGTGTGTTCAGAGATGGGGTAGTTAATGCTCACAAGATAACTTTGAGTAGTCATTTCTCTCTTTTATCTGTACCTGGTCTCCTGGGATGGAACTCAGTCATCAGGTTTCCATAGTAAGAACCTTTTTCCCAATGAGACATCTCACTGGCCCCAAAGACACTGTTTCCCAGTGGATAGAAAGAGAATCTAATGGTGCCAGGCAGAATCTTTTGGCTGTCAGAATCAATGCTTTATCTACTACTACTTGACCTCCACACATCCCTTCCAAAGTGGGAGTGCATGTTTTCACAGCAGGCTGTGTTAACAGGAAGGACTTTTGCTCTCCTGCCTAGCCCACAGTAAACAACATTTTCCCTCTTTTGCCTTATTTTAGTTACATAAACTGTGCTGATCACTGGAGCTCTGAACCTTCCTTTGCCTTAGGGCTTTCTCTCCCAAGCCTGGGATGAAGCTCAACAAAGGTGCCCTTTGCATAGGGCAGTACATGCAAAGAGGAAGGTAAAAACACAGGAAGGGGAACAAAGGTCAAGGCCAGGTCTACAGTCAGTGTGGGGATTACTGATCAGAGAAGACAGTTGAAGTCTGGGGTTCTGTGGTGACTGAGGAGAATGATTCAAGAATATTGACTGTATTGGATGAGAGGTATCAGAGAGTCCTGCTGACAGGAGTCAGTGTCATTCTTGTGACTGAATTTTTGGCCCAGGTGCCACCATTATTACTTTTGCAGGTCAGCTATAGAGGCTTGCACCTCACTCTAGTAGTATATGAGAAGTCTGCAACTGTCATCTGAAATCCCCGACAGGACAGACATGGGTGGTTATTATCAACTTAACAGGGTTTAGAATCACCAGAGAAGCAAGCGTCCAGGCCTCTCTGAGGGGTTTCTCGATTAGGCTGATTGAGGTAGAGGAAACCACCCTAACTGTGCTTGGCGCCACTCCATAGGTAGCATTTGAACTGTGTAAAAAGGAGGAAGAGAGCTGGGCACAGGCATTTGCTGCTCTCTGCTTCTCAATGAGAAGCAATGAGAACAGCTGCGTCCCTCTCCTCTTGACATAAATAACTACCTGGCCCAGGAGACAGTGCCCTCAAACTATGAGCCAAAGCAAACACGTTCTCAACCTGCTTTTGCCTAGCATTTTGTCAAAGTAATAAAGAGTATATAATACAACAGAAAAATACAAGCAGGAAAAGTGTCTGAGACTCCCACTGGACATATTCCTCTGTTAAAGTTCAATTAAATTCTCCATGGACATGAATATTACAAAAATCTAATTTATGTGATCATTTATACTCTACGACATTGTCTTCCTGAGGACTTTTCAGTTCTTTTAAAACATGTTTCCCTCATTATGAACGTATGAGATACTATGTAAATTTTCCCAGATTCAGCCCCCAACTCGGTTACCAGAGGACGTAGTCTTCAGTGCTCTGGTGCTGAAAGGAAACATATCATTCTAAAATTAGCAATGGCATTTCACTAAAGAGTAAGCCTCATACGGTTTTCACAGATGACTTAAAACTTTTGTCTCTAAAATGCTTACAGCCCATAACCTGAATGTCAAGTTTCACAGTGTGGTATAACTGCTTTCCTAACACAAAATAGAAACCTGTGAAAATGTGGAGGTGTGACAGATTGCAGGGCAACATTTACAAGTTCTTCCCTTAGTTAGGATACAGTCTTTCCATTCATAACTTGAGCAAACCCCTTAAGCTTCTCCTCTTGAGCCAGTGTGGAGAATGAAATGTCCATATAAATAGAATATTTGTATTTGGGGCACCCTGGAGGATGTTTGCTAGGTATATGTGTATTGGGTTGACACATGCACACTCTCCTCTGTGTACATGTGTGTGTCAGTGTACATGCATGTATGTGTGTGTATGTGCGCCAACACATGTGGAGGTCAGAAGTCAACCTCAGGACTCACCAATTATATCAGACTGACTCTTCAGCAATCCCCAATGATCCTTGTCTCTAGTTCTCTAGTGCTAGAGTTATAAGCATGTTCTACTATATGCAGATCTTTTGAAAATAATACCTTTATTAGTTGTACTGGCTAGTTTTGTGTGTCAACTTGACACAAGCTGGAGTTATCACAGAGAAGGGAGCTTCAGTTGGGGAAGTGCCTCCATGAGATCCAGCTGTGGGGCATTTTCTCAATTAGTGATCAAGGGGATAGGGCTCCTTGTGGGTGGTGCCATCCCTGGGCTGGAAGTCTTGGGTTCTATAAGAGAGCAGGCTGAGCAAGCCAGGAGAAGCAAGCCAGTAAGGAACATCCCTCCATGTCCTCTGCATCAGCTCCTGCTTCCTGACCTGCTTGAGTTCCAGTCCTGACTTCCTCTGGTGATCAACAGCCATGTGGAAGTAAGCTGAATAAAACCTTTCCTCCCCAACTTGCTTCTTGGTCATGATGTTTGTGCAGGAATAGAAACCCTGACTAAGACATTAGTTATTTTAAAATTTGAATGTGTTTTAGCCATTCTTTTACCCTCTCCTATCTTCATTTAGATCCACTCCACCTCTTACCTACCCAGCCTCAAGTTCCCCTCATTTTATTAACCAATGGTGTCTAATTTGTGCTTGGACACCCCACTACTCCTTTTGTATACCTCTGGTCTACTTTGGACTATGGTGGATTTACCAGGAGTCATAGCCTTAAAGAAAATACACGCAGGCTTTATGTGGAATTCAATAATTGAATTAAGGTCTTCATGCTTACACAGCTACCACTGTTACCAACTGAGCCATCTACCCTGCTCCCAAAAACATCAGATTAAAAAACAAAATTGGACTGCTCACCAATCATCATAAATGTACACGTGGAATAACAAAATAATGGGACTTACATTTGCACCTTGAATTATTTTAAATGTAGTATTAAGCTATTTTCAGTGTAGTATTAAACCTAATATTTAGATTTAGCACATATTTAATACAAACTCTAAATTGATCTTAAACCAAGTGAAACAAAGTTGTAACACTTGGTGTATTGCCAAAGAAATAATAAACTTTGCTCAAGTGAATGACAAGTGCGTTTATATAAACACAAGTGCTTTTGTATTTACTTAGTACCACCGAACCCAGGGACTCAGCCCTGAGTTTACTAATGCTTCCTATAAGGCATTCACAGTTCAGCTTCTGTCTCTTGTTACTATTCCTTCCTATTGGTGAAATCACACAATATGAAATTATCTCTGTAGTTCAGCCCACACAGTAAATCTCTGGTTTGTGATCTCTTAGTCTTCCCCAGTTTCAAGCACTTCAAAGTTAGATATGATCTCAAAGTTAAATATCAATTATTATTAATGTTTATTAAATTGAACCAACTCATGAAGAAAGCTAGCATAGTAATTTGTGCTTAATCTTTTTGATAAGAATACCGACTATATTAGCCAGGCGGTGGTGGCACACACCTATAATCCCAGCACTTAGGAGGCAGAGGCAGGCAGATTTCTGAGTTCGAGGTCAGCCTGGTCTACAGAGTGAGTTCCAGGACAGCCAGGGCTACACAGAGAAACCCTGTCTCGGAAAAACCAAAAAAAAAAAAAAAAAAAAAAAAAAAAATACCGACTATAGAATTTGAATACATCTTTATAAAGATTTCTGCTACATTCTAGAATTTCCAGGTGTCTGCCTATATTCTTGCATCTTGAACCCTGACTCATAATTTAGACGTGATGTTATACATGTTGGTATCTTGCTTCTGGTCCTGACAGACAGAAAGGGAGAATTCAATGGCTGGGCCCTTTCACTTTCTCCATTTTCTTGTAATAGCAGAGCATCTAACTCTTCTCACACTGGAAAATAAAGAATAAAGAAAGATTTCTTGGCTGAGGAAATAACTATTGGAACAATAATGATGAAGCTGGTACTTCTTTTTATCAGCAATTAATTGAAAACCAGATGCCAGGTGGGACATTTACACTTCCCACAGTTCTGGCAGCAAAAAGTGTTTATGAAAGATGTCCCGCTTATAGTTACAAAGGCCGATAGAACAGGTGCATTTGAGCCAAGTTTGAAAAAAAAAAAACTACAGTTCATATAAGGACAACAGTATTATCCAGGCTAACTAGAAAATATGGTACTGGAAAGAAAAACTGAATCTCTATGTTTTCAGGTTTCTTCAAATGTTAAAACCTTGTACATTAAACATAATTAAAATTTATATATATACATATGTATGCATATATGTGTGTGTATATATATATCAGAGCCAAAAAGTTAGTGTAGACTGTACACTTTAGTGTACATATTTGATTGCTTTGTGATGGGATGGTGTGTGTTGTCCATTTAACAGAATCTAGAATCACGTAGAACCCAGGTCTCTAGGCACACCTATTGAAGGTTATCATAGTAGCCCTAAGTAAGGTTGGAGGATATGCCCTCTGAGGTTAGAGCTGTGATCCTGGACTGTATAAAGGGAGAAAGGGTGCTGGGTAGAAATTCATGGACTTTGGTTTCTGATGATGGTAGTGATGAGAACAGCTTCTTCAGAATTCTATGATCCAGATTTCCCTATCCTAGTATACTGTACTCTTGCACTGAAAGCCAGAATACACCCTCCCCCCTCCCCCAAGCTGCATGTGTCAGAGTATTTTATCGAGGTAGCAGGAAAAGAAATAGAGACAGTCATCCTAGCAACTTCACATCAACCAACAGAAAAATCTTCTATAATGCACTTGAATAATTATGTTTAGCTATTCTCAAAGTCATGCTTGATGATTCTAGAGTCCAAAGGTTTTAAAACTAATCCAGTATATCATAAATAATGTGTGCATAGGATATTTGGAACAGAAAGATAATGAACCTATTAAATGGAAGCACCAACAAATATACGTATATACAAGTCGTCATTAAAGACATTGACTATGCTTTTTATGTAACATTTTCTACAAATGTATCATTTTGCATAAAAAAGTAGCTGCAAGAAATTCCAAGTTAATAAAGTACAAACATCAGAATGTCTATGTGATAAATAATTAGTTCTTGTTGTGACTTAGACATTCAATTAAGAGATGAGGTTAATGCAAACAGTCCTAGATAGACTAGATCTATACAAAAAATTTCAAAACTCAAACAAAAATGTTTGACATGATATGAAAAATAAAAAAGAAAGATATTCCCCAACAAATGGGTCTATCATAAAAATTCTAAATTTTACAAGTTAATATATGAAATAAATGAAATATATTGAAGTTCTAGGTAGAGCAATAAAACAACAAAAGGAGATCAAGGGGATACAAATTGGAAAGGAAGAATTCAAGGTATCTCTATTCAAGAATGATATGGTAATATTCATAAAAACCTCAAAAATTCTACCAGAGAACTCTGACAGCTGATAAACACCTTCAGCAAAGTGGCTAGATATGAAATTGACTCAAGGAATCAATAGTCTTCCTTTATACAAATAAAAAACAGGTAGAAAGAGATGAGAGAAACAACACCCTTTGCAATAGTCACAAATAATGTAAAATATTTTGGTATAACTGTAACCAAGCAAGTGAAAGACTTGTATGACAAGAACATCAAGTCCCTGAAGAAATTGAAGAAGTTATCAGAAAATAGAAAGATCTTCCATGCTCACGGATAGGTAGGATTAACATAGTGAAAATAGCCATGCTATCAAAAACTATTGACAGATTCAATGCAGTCCTTATCAAAATTCTAACACAATTTTTAATAGACCTTGAAAGAACAATTTTCAATTTCATATGGAAAAACAAAAAACCCAGGACAACCAAAACAATCCTGAACATTAAAAGATGTTCTAGAAGAATCACCATCCCTGACCCCAAGCTGTACTACAGAGCAATAGTGATAAAAAAACCACATGGTATTGGTTCAGAGACAGACAGGTTAATCAATGGAATTGAACTTAGACCCAGAAATAAACCCACACATACATGGACACTTGACTTTTAACAAAGAAGCCAAATCCATACAGTGGGGGGGGGGGGGGAAAGGAAGCATTTTTCACAGATGTTGCTGGTCTAACTGGCAGTCTGCATGTAGAAGAATGCAAATTGTTCCATATTTATCACAAAGCTCAGCTCCAAATGGATCAAGGCCCCCAACATAAAACCAGATACAATAAATCTCATAGAGATGGTGGGAAATAACCTTGAACACATTGGTACAGGAGACAGTTTCCTGAACAGAACTGAACACCAGTGGCTCAGACTCTAAGATCAACAATTGATAAATGGGATCTTATGAAACTGAAAAGCTTCTATAAGGCAAAGGACACTGTCAGTAGGACAAAAGAGTTGCCTACAAATTGAGAAAAGATCTTCACTACCCTTACATGTGATAGAGGGCTAATATCCAAAAATACATAAAATTCAAGAAGTTAGACTCTAACAAACCAAATAACTTAATTAAAAAATGGGGTGCAGAGCTAATCAGAGAATTTTCAACAAAGGAAATTCAAATAGCTAAGAGCACTTAAAGAAATGCTCAACATCCTTAGTGATCAGAGAAATATAAATCAAAACAACCCTGAGATTCCACTTTACACCAATCAGAACAGCTAAGATCAAAGACTCAATCCACAGCACATGCTAGCGAGGATATGGAGAAAGAGGAACACTCCTCCATTGCTGGTGGGATTGCAAACTGGTACAACCACTCAGGAAATCAATTTAGAGGTTTCACAGAAAATTGGAACTAGTTCTACCAAAGACCCTGCTATACCAATCCTAAGCATATACTCAAAAGATGCTCCACCATAACACAAGGACACATGCTCCACTATTTTCATAGCAGCTTTATTTGTAATAGCCAGAAACTAGAAACAACCCGGATATCTCTCAACCAAAAAACAGATACAGAAGGTGTGGTTCCTTTATACAAAGGAATACTATTCAGCTATTAAACATAAGGGCATTGTGAATTTCGCAGGTAAACAGATGGAAGGAGGTAATACCATCCTGAGCAATGCAACCCAAACCCCAAAGGACAAGCATGTTACACACTCACTGATAAGTGGATACAGCCATAAAGCACAGAATACTCATGATACACTCCATGGACCCAAAGAAATTAAACGAGAAGAAAGGAGGAGTCGCAGAGGGTCAGGAGAATGAATGGACATCTGCAGCCGCCTGTGGTAGGGGTTTAGGGGGAATCTTTAGGAAGTCTCAGAGACCTGAGATGAGGGAGGCTCCCAGGAGTCAACGCGGGTAACCTTCACCTAGATGCCTAACAGTGGGCACGTGCCACCTAAAGAAGCCACGTCCTGTAGCCAGGGATAAAGACAGAGCAGAGACTGAAGGAATAGCCAACCAATAATAATTAACTGGCCCAATTTGAAACTCATCCCATGAGCAAGCCTCAACCCCTGACATTATTAGTGATTCTGTTATGCTTGCAGACAGGAGCCTAGCATAACTGTCCTCTGAGAGGCTCTATCGAGCAGCTGACTGAAATAGATGCAGAGACAAACATTGGACTGAGGTCAGGGACTCTTATGGAAGAGTTGGGGTAGTGATTGAAGGCCCTGAAGAAGATGGGAACTCCGCAGGATGACCCATAGAGTCAACTAACCTGGACCTCTGGGAGCTCTCAGAAGCTGATCGACCAACCAAAGCATAGGCACGGGCTGGAATGAGGCCTGTAGCACTTGTATATGTAGCAGATGTACAGCTCAGTCTCCATGGGGGACTCCATGTGGGACGACTTGAGTGGAGGCTCTCCCTAAAGCTCTAGCTTGATTGTGACATCCTTTGTCCAACATGGCTGCCTTGTCTGGCCTCAGTGGGAGAGGATGCACCTCATCTGACAGAGACTTGATGAGCCTGGGTTGGGAGATAGTCAGTGGAGGAGCATCCTCTCAGAGGAGAAGGGGAGGGGGACAGAGGAAGGGTATCAGTGAGGGGGGAGCAGGAGAGGGACAGCTCTTGGGATGTTAATTAATTAATTTTTTTTTGTTGATGGGAGAGAATGTACAGAGGAGAAATGGAGAAATAAACTAAGTCTATTCAGAGTAATATCATTAGAAAATATAAACCATGTGATTAGAAATAACCAGTTATTTTTCTATACTCTGCTAGATACCAGGAAATTCAGGATGAAGATTCTGGTAGATCCTGTGACTGCTTAGGTTCTCCTCCTTCTTCAAAGGCGGTACCTGACTGCTGGGTCCTGGTCTATCCAGAGTGATTGAGCTCCCTCAAACTTCATTTATCAAGGCACTAGCCACATTCAGAAAGGCTCGGCCTCCAGACAGTCATCTCTCAAAGTCCCTACCTCCTAAGGCCATGGCCATCTCAAAGACAGGATTTTAATAAAGGACTTCTGGGGACACGTACATTTGGATTACAGAACAAAATAAACTTCACTCAAGGATGTCTGCGCTGTATAAAAAGATCGACCATTTGCTTTAAAATTAGAAAAAAAAAGTAGATATATTTTTCACCAAATAGTTTAAAAATACAATGATTAAAGCAATCTGTTGCTATGGTAGAGTATTAGATCAGTGAAATTAAATAGAAAACACACACACGTTCGCACACAAGAGTAAATATATAATTAGTTCATATTTATCTATCAGCTATCTCATAAATACATGTCATGAGTACAGCAATATTTATAGCTCTAATGAATGTAAGTGTACATGTGTTTAGACAAGTACATTGCTAATATATAAAAATAGATATAGCATATTAATGAAACATGACATTTTATAAAAATACTTTTAAGAATTCTATATATATGTAATAAAAATTTCAAACTGGAAGAAAATGTACTACTTTATAGGTATTATGGAAAATTAGGTTATGTACAAAAGCATATTATCATATGATAAAGAAAATTGTATTTATATGTAAATAATTAAACAATAATCATCATGCATGTGGCTACATAGTTATTCTATTTAGAGAATTATTTGATAAGCATAAAATGATAAAAAAATAGTAAAATAATGCCTGAATTTTCAAAAGATACTTTGAAATCATAATTCATAAATATTTGTACTGTTAATATACAAAGAGCTTATGGAAAAGATCTCAGTAGACAAATATTCTTCCTTTAACATATAGGTAGATAATTCACAAGGACAAGTACATAATGAAGTAACAAATAGATGACTTATTTTGAGCATGTCATAGAAATTTCAGTTTCAAGGTCAGCTAGTTTTTCCCAATCAAATTTGTAAATATTTCAGTTAAGTATGAATATTAAACTAAATATACATCATATGTTACATGTAGATATATAACATATTTTATATGAACAATACATTAATATTTAATAGTCAATTAAATATATTGATAAATGTTTAATTAAACATTAATAAATACACATGGATGTTCATGTTTTTATATCATACAGATAAGCATTTGGGTTTGTACTATCTTCCTTAAAACTGTTTACAAGATTTGATCAGAATCTTACATGTATTAAACATAATGTTCTAGAATAATAATGCTACTTCCTTAGAGGTGTGAATATATATGTAAAAATGTTCACCAACAATAGCAAAGGATACATATGGATATTTTAAATAAGTTATAGAAAGAATTATTCAATTCATCATAACAATTACTTGTGATGTAAAATTGAGTTAAGAAAAGACAATATAAAATTATATATATGCAAATGAATTATATATAATTTTAATAATATTTAAAGAAAATTTTGCCTCTACACATTTGATCAAGAAAATGAGCAGAAAGAAACTTATATGACAGAAGTACAATTGGTCTCATTGTTCATTTTCAACTTCTTTTTATGTATTTCTGTTTTCTGTGTTTTCCAAAATTGAGATTGATTATACTCTTTATAGAAAATATCATAACAAATATGAAAAACATTAGAGAAACATTCATCTTCCAAATCACATGTGCTTTTTCATTTGAGGGTCTAGCAGTCACCTTCCCCTGGTACTGACTTTATGCAGCAGTATCTGGTTCTGCACGCCCTTGTGTAGAATGTATGGCTGTGTTTAAGGAAGGCAAGATGAGTTGAGCTCCAAACTTGGACCATGAGAACACAGATTTCAAGAGAGTCTCCCAAGAGGAGACAGAGATATAAGCAGAGATGTTTGTTCTGGGTGTAGGTCATCCACAGGACCCACTTTATAAAGTTACAAGGAAAATAAGCGTGACCTGGTCTGACTACAGAAATCTTTACAAATGGGAGTAAACGATAAGGGAGATATATAGTTTCTGTTTTCCTCTTCAATGGAGAACTGGCTGGTGACTGTATAAGTAAAGGGGAAAGAGGCTGACCTGGGATGGCAAAGGAAGGGTTTAGAGCAGCCATGGGCGTGACTGTTCATGGAGAGCACCATTGTAGGATGAAGATCAGCAAGCTGTGATGGATCAGTACAACCTACAAAGCTTCCAGACACAGAGAAAGCACATCGTTCTTATCATACCTGGAGAGCATGGCAACCATGTCTGTTATTTGAACTGCTGCAGTGTCTCAGCTGGTAAAACTTTCCCTTCCGTTACAAATATTGTGATGTGATAGCCACTTGGGACACATACACATACTATGTATAGCCCATATCTGAAACAGCCATACTATGGAAAACTACAAATGGCTTGAAAGCCAATTGGTTTTCAAGCAAAGAAAGTAATTTGTTACCTTTAACTTGCTACAGCTTTGTTATTATAAGTCAAAAGTGTATGCAGAAAGATACTCAGAATTGATTAAATATGATGCTAGATAGGATGGAAGTGTCATCCAACTTAGCCATTAATTTTTATAGTGTGTCTCAAATGGAGTCTTTTGCGTGTACTAACCTTGCTTGTCCAGTGGCAGCCTGTTAATTTCATACTCGGGATATACTTTGTAGTCTTTTCCAATTTCTCAAAACACTAGAAAAATATTTAATTTTTTGAACCATTCACCTCTACTTCCTTCAACTCAGACTAATTGGAGAGAGAAATGGAGCTAGTCACTGGTTTAAGCAGTCGATGTGGCTCGCACTTGACTCAAAGGAGAAATTAATACTTCAATCTGCTCATGGAAGAGGAGAGACATGTCTCACAGTTCAAGATACTCTAGAGTCTTTGTGGAGGGAGTGAAAAAGCAAGACAAGAGTTGGGTATTGTGAGGAGGGAGCAGGGACCAGAAAAAAATGCTGCTCTGCTTCCCATTGGAGTGACACTGCCCCAACCTGAGAAGACCTGCTTCTTGATCTCACCAGGCAGGCTCCCAACTGTCCTTCAGCATCCATGTCTACCAATTCCTGAGATTCTGATCGGGTTTCAGGATGCAGCACAAAAAATGACAGCCTTAATGCTCCCCCAACACTGTGCACATAAGCCTTCCATTTTAGTGAAGCCCCTGCAATCTCCTTGAGGAATGATGTCAATGTCTGACATACATAAGGCTGAAGAAGCGGATGGTCAGAAACCCTGGGAAAATTCCAGATTCCATGACTTACTGTGTGCCTGATTCCCAATGTGCAAGGGGTTCTGTGGCATCATGTCTGTGTGCTCAGTGCCACTGTGGGCTGCTGAAATTACAAGATTTAGGGATATGTGAAGCCAGGGACATCATTGATTTTCACAGGAAGGGCTATCTCATACAACAAAGAAAAATATCCTAACAAGGCTGTGTTGGTACCAAAAAATTGCTGTTTGAGGATGAATAGATAGCCTAAAGGAACATAAAACAACAAAAAGGGAGGAGAAAACAATGATTATAAATAAGATTATAAAAAATATAAATAAGAAAATAAGGTTAGGGGAGAATCCAGGCAATTCTGATAGGAACACAGGAAATCAAATCAAATCAGGAGCAGAAGTCAAAACATTTTGAATAGTCAACCATGGTAGTGTATGGCTGCACCCCAGTACTTAGGAGGTAGAGCTATACAGAGCAAGAGCTCAAAGTCATCCTTGAGCATGGGACAAGTTTAAAGCAAGTCCAACCTACAGGAGACCCCATTCCAAAATAAAAATGGAAAAAACTAACAGACAACCAAAGCTTGTCATATGCTTAGGGATTGGCATTTGTGATATTGCCTCCAAAAAGGAATGCAAAAAGGTTAAAATGCTCCGGATTCATGTTTGTCCCTAATTAGGGAGTTGTTTTTTCTCTACTGATTTATAGCACATTACAAACCAATAAACATCAAAGCCAATATTTTTACTGTCTAGGAATTTTATCCATATTTTTGTACAACATGGGATATCTAATTGGGGTTCCATAATATATGTACACATTATATGTATATATGTACCACACACAGAGCACACTAAACATTGTTCTAATATTACTCTTTTAAAAGTCATATTTCAACTGAAGACTCAAAATTAAAAGTAATGCAATAATATGCATAATAAAAAGTACACCAGGGAAAACAGGAGTCAACTGAAATCACTCTCTGTAGACAAAGCTATAGCTATTAAGCAACAGGATTAATGTAGCCAAAGTATAAACGAGTATTCATAAGTCCATCTTGAACGAAATAAATGATTGGAAAAAACAGAAATTTTTCCCGTGCATATTTTCTGATAATTTACAAAGCTCCTCTGTTCCCACGGTGGGAGAGCTTCAGTTCTTACCTCAAGTGCAGAATATACAGACTACCTTTCCAACCAGTGCATGGTGGGGAGAGGTGGTGGAGTGGTGCTTCAGGTGGAGAAATCTGGCAGGAACTGCCTCAGCTTGGTGGTCAAGACAAGTTAATTTGATAGGATGTGCTGTGGGTGAGTGGCCCTTTAACTTTATGGCTTCCTTCCTCAAAAAAGCTGTAATCATTGCCAAATCATGAGAAACACACCTGACAAACTATAGACTGCCTGACAAGTACCCCTCAGAAATGTCATGGATATCTGCACCAGGCCCAGCCTGAAACCTGTCACTACTGAGAAGAGCCTAGGGAAGCACGGTCCTCAAATGTCAAGCAAAAAGAACATCAGAAAAACCTACAGCAGAATAAAAGAAGGATGAACTTCCATTAACAAAAATGTGCACATACGGATGCGCTTTTGTACACTTGAATATGGTGTTAATAATCAGACTCCTCCATATCACATCTGTGCCTTTTCTCAGAACTTCAAACTACTCCAAAATAAAAGGTTTATTCGAAAATTTAAAAAGTATGCTAAAATAATTTAAATAGCTTTCCGTCTTGCGTGACTTTCATTAGAATGTTGTATGAATGCCTACATAAGTTCAGTTAAAGAAATAACTATTCCAGTTTTTCATCATTTGATTCAAGACCAGTTTTTGACACTTCAACCATTGTTCACACACACACAAAAAAACAAAGGACTAAATACACTTGAACGTTTCAAATCTCAGAAGGCATGGGAATCCATAAGCTTAATTCTCCAAGGAGGAGTTAGCTATCTTCTGGAGTTAACAAATATATATGTCATAAATACATATGACAGCAGAGTGAAATCTTAAAAAAAAAAAACCCTTTCTTTTTGTGTGTATGGGTGTTCTGATTGCATCTATGTCTGTGCACCACTTTTATACCTAGTGACTGTATAGGACAGAAGATGGCTAGCATTATATACAGTTGTGAGCTGCACTGTTCGTGCTGGGAATTGAACCTGGGCCCACTGGAAAAGCAGCCAGTGATCTTAGCCATTGAGCCATGTCTCCAGGCAGACACCACATGTTACATTTAGCTACAAGCCTAAAATAGAACATCAAATTGTAAACACAAAAGTATCTTGATTTATTTCTAAGGCACAGAGGTGAGAGAGACATCAAAGAACATTGCAACCAGGACGTTTCTACCTGGGTTAGATTCCCTAATAATGACTTTAAGATGTAATTATTTATGAATAAATGCCTAAGCCATAAACTTGTTCTCTGACTAGCTTGTATCTTATATAACTCATTTAAACTATTCTGGGTTTTCCACATGGCTAGTCACCTCTCCTCAGTTTCAGGTGTCTGACTTCCTCAGAGTCTAGAGCGAATCTTCCTATGCCTGACTAACTCCCAGAGTTCCTATCTTTTGATCGGAAATCCCACCTTCTATTTCCTACCTTTTGCTACTAGGCCATGAGATTTTTATTAACAGATGATGCTTCCACCCAGTACACAAGAGATCACTCCTTCAGAACATGAGCTAAAATGGAACATGCAGTGATGACTCCCAACTAATTTTAGTTGTAGGCTCCCTCCTGGTCTTTGAAAGGCACAGGGAAGAAAGACTAACAAGTGGGACTTCATAAAACTCCAAAGCTTCTGCACAAAACACACTAGAGTGAAGATGGTTCTCAAGCTATAGGTCTTGACTCTTTGTGCATGTACACACGCATGCATGAGTGTGTGTGATCTGTGTGTGTGTGTGTGTGTGTGTGTGCATGTGTAGTGCTCCGGATTTGAATGGCTCTTTCAGAGGGGTCATTTAAGACCATTAGAAAACACATATATTTAATTACAATTCATAACAGTAGCAAATCACAGTTATGAAGTAGCAATGAGTATAATTTTATGAGCAACATTAGGAAGATTGAGAACCAATCACTGACCCAGAGGATAGGGAAACATCTTTGCCAGCTATATCTACATCAAACATGGGATGAATACCTAGGATACATAAAGAACTAAGAAAATTGACCACCAGGTTGACCCTCAAATAATCCAGTTAATAAGTAGACTAATACATTAAATATTGCTCTCCAAAGAATAAATACTATTGGCCAATAAATATTGAAAAATTCAATGTTCAATATTATTAGTCGTCAGGAAAATATTAATTAAAAATGCTTTGAGATTTTGTGCATAAAAAATGACAACAGGTATTGGTGAGGATGTGTGGAAAGAGGGAACTTTGTATATTCCTGGTTGGAATCAAAATTAGTACGGCCACTATGGAAACCATTCTGAAGACTACAGATAATTGAAAGTGGAATCGTCACAGAGCCCAGCAATTTCACTCCCAAGTAAATACACCTGAAGGACTTTAAGTCAACAAGGCACAGAGTTATTTTCATATCCACGTTTATTGCTGCATTGTTCACAACAGCCAAGAAATAAGACTCAGCCAAAGTGTCTAATAGGAGATAATTGTCTAAGGAATATGTGGTCTGTGTACATAACAGAATTGTATTTCATTATAAAGAAAAACAAAATCATAACATTTACAGGAAAATGAATGGAACTGAGGCCAGGGGTCATTATGTCCAGCAGAATAAGCCCTAGTCAGAAAGAGATATACCACAATAGTACATGCCCACATATTGTTTTTCATAAATAGAATCCAAACATGTTAAGAGTGCAAACTGCTTAAGAGTCATTCTGTGGGTCTCCACCTTGGGTACTGGGAGAGGAACAAATGAATACCATTGAACCTGAGTGAGATGGCCAATACATCATTATGGGCAACCTGCTTGAAAGTATTGTAGTGTGTGTGTGTGTGTGTGTGTGTGTGTGTGTGTGTGTGTGTGATGAAAGTAGAAAGAAGCCATGAGAAAAAATAAGAATAAAACAGGGGACAGGTTATGGAAGACATATAACATGAAAGCAGTGAGCTGAATGGGATCTGATTTGGGGGGTAAAGGAACGTGGTGCTCCAAGTGGGAACTTGATAGTAGAAGAGGAGGACAATTGAGAAAAAAGTATGATGACATGTATTTATGAAAATTGATAATAAAGTCAATCACTTTGTATGGTAATTAAAATGTATAGCTAAAAGAAGACAGTAAAGTCATTCAGTTAATCCTAAATTAGAATTACATTGGAATTCTGGAAAAGAAAAATTACAACATGAAACTAAGTTACAAATTGTAAGTTTGGCCTGCCATGCTTTAGAGACAAGAATGATGTAACATAGAATTGTATATAAATTCAAGTTGCTGGTAATAGTTGGCATTCAAGGTCTGTTCTTCATATTGAATCAAGAGGCAATCTGATAGGCTCCTAGGGACAAGGAGTGTAATGGTGTTTTCAGACATGCTTGAGCTGTGTGCACCAAGTCCTTTGCTAGAGCATGCCATTCTACTCTGATGCTCCATAATTTAAAAACAGTGCATTTTAAGCCTCCTTCTATTCCTTTAACTATCTCAGAATCTCACTTCAATTTCCCACTCTAAATTTAAAATCAGTTATTGTAGGAGGCCTGTTTTGAATTTCTCAAGAGTAGTTGTTTTTCTCCACACACACAGATATATACAGTGGTAAAATGTTTCTTTGTAAAATTAAAAAGTTATACATAATATATTTGTCTATTGTTTACTTAGAGACAGGATTCCTAGCCCAGGCTAGACTCATAACTCTGTATGGAACAAAGAAAGATTATGGACTCCTGATCTGCCTATCCCATCTCTCCAGTACTTGGCTTGCGGGAGTGTGTAATCATGTCCCTCAGCCCCTTCATGATTCTTTAAAGCCATGGATTCCAATGAGTCATTTAGCCATGTTGATTGTGAAAGACAAAGAATGTACATCTTACTGTAGTATCACTGTACTACAGTACATACCATTTGTAGTATGCAAATGAATGTACTTGTCAATGGCCACATACTTACACATTTAATATCTGGATATTTTTATTGCATGTAGATTTGGCCCTAGTTAAAAAAAAAAAGATATAGGATTATCAATCTCTACAGTGTGAGATGTGCATTTTGCCTTTCCTTGGACAGTCTAGGTTGGAATAAAGTGTTTGATAACACAGACAGAAATATAAGTATATGCATACTTGTTAGCACATGCTGAATAAATGGTTTTGTTGCAATCGAAGGACCAAGCCTTCTCCTCATTGGGTTTTACAGGAAATATGGGGATTCTGTCTCCCAAGGGATGATAGAATGGTTACAGAGGATTATAGGCTTCATAATTGGGGACCCCAAGATGTTCAAAGCCTTGATTATGTCACTGAGAAGTTATGAGTCTCGGACTCAAAAGGTACAACTGAAAGTCATCTCTCTTTCAGATATACATGACATCATTGTATGACATGTAGAATTTATGGGTATCGGCATTTATTTGGATTATTGACAAAATAATTGGAATTCTTGAGGAATAATTAAGTGGCTAGAAAATATTCAGACTGGTCAAGAGGTCAACATTTTTAATTGATAGAAAATTACAATAGCTTATGAAATGACATACTCTGGAATTAAAAGTGATTCTCTTAATTACTTTGAAAAGTTCTTAAATGAGGCCAAAGCAACTGACAATGATGCAGTTCTTTCAATAAATAATATATATGTGTGTATGTTCAAAAGAAATGCTTATAATTTGGTTCAGTGCCTATCAATTTAATATTTCAGAAGCTTGATTTTTTTCAAATATTACATTACATTTTTATTCATTCAGGAAATGATTCCAGCCTTGATGGGATTTATTATAAAAATCCAATAGAATATTTTATCAGTACTGAAAGCCCAAACTAAATGTCAGGTTTTTATTACTTTGAATATTGATGACAAGTCCTATGAATTGTTTATCATGGGGATCAACCAAATCTTGATCATTTATGGTAATTTCATTTTATTTTTCAAGGGACCATTACACATGCATTGTGTCATAACGCGGTGCTTTAAATAAGAAAGCTATAAAAATATCCTCCCTAGTTATGAGGGAATTTTAATACCAAAGTTACCTGAGCTATTTTGTGGTCAAAAGAAATAGATGGTGAATTTTCATATGCCCAGTGCAAAGATCTTTTCTCCCATTTTTAGTCACAGTACTTAGAAGGCAATTAGTCTAAGAGCACACTGCAACTCATTTGTATTGTGTCAATCACTCCAGGCTGAATCTTCAGTCATTTTGAACAAACAAATCCTTTGCTTCCCTTTGAGGTATTTCTAAGATATCTCATTTTAAAGGGTTTTTTTAAAATTATGCTGTCGATGGCATACCACTGTGCTGCCTAAGCTAGTCTTGGACTTCTGGGCTCATGCAATCCTCCTGCCTCAGCTTTCTCAGTAGCTGGGATTACAGAATGCATGGGACACTACATTCAGCTCACATAACACATTTGTTGACTTGTTCTACTTTGTTATTATTTTTTTTTTCACCAGAATCAATTCCCAGAGAGGACATACTTAAAAGGTCCAGGGGAACACATCATTGACTTAGCTCCCCAGCTCTGCTTCCCACCATTTTCTGGCCTTACTGTGGCCTGATAAACCATGAACAATTGCTTCTAATTCTTAATTCAAGTTCCATTTCTTCTGAGTAGGAACTTGCTAATTGAGCTTCTTGAGGCAGCAATGTTGTGAACCTCATCTTCTACTACCCTACTGCTGTCACTTGGCCTGCACTGATTTATTAGTAGGTGTGGATGCAGAGTCTCCCGTATCATGCATCTGGACACCCCCTCCCTGCCTCCACTGAGGGCACAGTCTCAAGACCAAAGTATTATAATTTTGAGCCATAACTTGACAAACAACTCAGCTTTCACATATGTTCTTTCTAGGAAAAAATGTGAAATGTGCAAGAAGTAGGGCAAACTAAGAAAGGAGAGAGTGCCTGATTGTGTGTTAAATCAAGTCAAGTGAAGTGTAGGCCACTTTCTTACTGTCTAAGCAAAAGTTCAAATAGTAAAAAAGGCCAAGTAAAAACAAGCTCAGGCCTTTCTTAAGGAATGTGGATGTGGCAATCATGAATAAAGGGCTCCTGATATTTATAGTTTTCTTTTTACCTGAATGGAGTTTAATTATACTTTCCAATCTCTTGAAAAAATTACTACCAAATTTAATTGTTTGTGTGTGCATGTGTGTTTGTGTGCACATGCACATGTACATTTGTGTATATTTGAGCATGTGCACAGATATATACACCCCAGAAGTCAGCACAAGGAGTCTTCTTCAATAGTTTTTCATAAGTTTTTGGTCTTTTTTCATATATCTGTGAATGTGTCATGAATGCCTGTATTTATGTTTACATGTGGGCACAGAAGCTCCAGATTGAGCCTCCTGTTCTCTTCTACCATTTTCCCTGAGGCAGGGCTTCTTTCAAAACTGTATTTATTTTATGTATATTGGTACTTTGTCTCTGTATGTCTGTGTAACCACTTGTTTGCCTATTAACCACAGAGATCTAGAGAAGGTATTAAATCTCCTGAGGCTGGAGTTA
Organism: Montemys delectorum; assembly: GCA_019843815.1. Taxonomy (NCBI): domain Eukaryota; kingdom Metazoa; phylum Chordata; class Mammalia; order Rodentia; family Muridae; genus Montemys; species Montemys delectorum. The sequence continues at coordinate 40,388 of JADRCD010237551.1, read as the reverse complement.
CAGACAGTTGTAAGCCATGTCTGCTGCAAACACTGACCCACCTCTTCAGCCCCAACCCAGGTACTTTCAATCAAACCTAGAGCTATTAGATATGGCAAGTGCTATAAGGCACCTTTATCTGGGAATCTCATCTCTACCTTCTGAGGTTGGAATTACATGTCTTGTGACCATTTCCAGAACCCTACATCTTATACTTTATAACAGTACTTCTCTCTGACTCTGTTGCACACTATTCCCTGGGTCCCCAGATAAACACATGAGCTGTCAAGGCATCTCTGAATCCTAAAATTAATATTTTAAACACTAGTTGTTATGTTACTTTATGAAGTAATGGCTTCATTGTACATATTATTTATACATAACATAGAAGTTCTTATCTGTCCAGCCTTATTCACTGCCATATCTACCTGTCCTAATTCTTGTTGGTCTCTTGGCTTCCACTGCACATCCTTCCACCTGTTTTTATGTCACATCCTACTACCCTGCTGCTGTCACTTGCCCTGCATTGATTAGTAGGGCAATCATGATGCTCCATGGCTGCCTTTTCATCTCCTAAGACCTCTTCTTTCCTCACATGATCTTGTTTTTACAACTGCCTGTCACCACAGTTCCAGGGGATCTGACATTTTCTTTTGGACTCTGTAGACATGCACACACAATGAATAAAATGTTAAAAAATAAACCAACTTAACATTAAAATTTCTCTCTTGGTGGATCTTTGAAGACCTACGGCTTATTCTGCCTTGATTCTGTATTGAAAACCTGCAAGGCATTCTGGGAACATTGTCAGGCTCTGCCTAATTCCCTGAAAGGACTGAGAGAGGGAGGTATCAAATCTGGGTTGTTATAGGAATTTGGGAATTGAAAAAATGAAGAAGAGTTGTGTTGACTTCTGGTGTGCACATACTCAACGTACATGCTCAAACACACACATACACACATACATACATACCCCTCCCACACACACACACAACTTAATGTATGGCCATATTTTCTTCAAGAGATTGTGAGGTATAACTAATGTATTTGTATTCATGTCCATTGATAGTCTTCATTTATTCTGAACAAGGCATAAGCCATTAAAATAAACAATCATTAAAATAAAACTATAAGGAGATGGTAGAGAAATCAACATAAATTATAAATTACCCAAAAAATAAATAATTTCCTAATGTTGCTTCTAGTGCCTTTTAAATTGTATGTATGTATGTATGTATGTATGTATGTATGTATGTATGTATGTATTTTTAGGTAATTTTAATATTTTAGTTGTGGTAACATTTTTTATTTTAAGTTTATTTATTTTATACTTTATATTTTATCCACCCCTGCCCCATCCACCCTCCTTCTGCTCCACATCCCATACCTCCTCCCTACCCCCCTACCTCCACGTGGATGTCCACATTCCCCACACCACCTGATCTCTAAATTCCCTGGGGCCTCCAGTCTCTTGAGGGTTAGGTGCATTATCTCTGAATGAACACAGACCCGGCAGTTCTCTCCTGTATGTGTGTTGGTGGCCTCATATCATCTGGAGGTTCCTCAGAAAATTGGAAATAGATCTACCTGAATACCACTCTTGGAAATATACCCAAAAGATGTCCTACCATGCCACAGGGGCACTTGTTCCAATATGTTCCTAGTGGCCTTATTTGTGATAGCCAGAAGCTGGAAACAACCTAGATGTCCCAAGACAGAAGAATGGATACAGAAAATGTGGTTCATTTACACAGTGGAATACTACTCAGCTATTAAGAATGAGGACACCCTGAGTTTTGCAAGCAAATGGATAGAACTTGAAAATATCATCCTGAGTGAGGTAACTCAGACCCAAAAGGACATGCATGGTATGTAATCATTAATAAGTGGATGTTAGCAAAAAAAAAAAAAAAAGTACAGAATGCCCAAGATACAGTCCACAGAACTCAAAAAAGTCAACAAGCTGAAGTGCCCAAGTAAGGATGCCTCAGTCCCACTTGGGAGGGAGAAGAAAGCAATCACAAGTGGGGAGGGCGGGAGGAACCTGGACGGGGGTTAGTAGGGGTTAGAGGGGAACCTGATCTAGTATTGGGTGAGAGAAAAGGACTAAAGCCCTGAGGGCCAGAAGAAGGAATGGAAACAGGCAACCTAGGGAGATAGAAGGTTGGGGGAATCCTCCAGAATGCACCAGAGACCTGGGAGGGGAGAGACTCTCAGGACTCAAAGGGAGGGACCTTAGATGAAATACCTGATAGTAGGGAGAGGGAACTTATAAAGACCACCTCCAGAAGGAAGACAGGCATCAAATGAGGGGGGGGCATCCCATAGTCACAACTCTGACACATAATTGTTCCTGTCTGAAAGAATTACAGGGATGGAAATGGAGAGGAACCTGAAGAAAAGAAGGTCCAGTGACAGGTCCAAAGAAGGATCCAGCTCAAGGGGTGGTCCCAAGGCCTGGCACTATTACTGAGGATATGAAGCACTCACAAAAAGGGACCTAGCATGACCACACTCTGGAAGACCCAACAAGCAGCTGAAAGAGTCAGAGGCAGATAGTTGTACTCAACCAATGGACAGAACCTGCTAACCCCTGTTGTTGAATTGGGGAAAGACTGAAAGAAGTTTAGGAGGAGGCAAGCCTGTAGGAGGGCCAGCAGTCTCAATTAATCTGGACCCCCGAGATCTCTCAAACACTGGACCACCAAACAGGCAGCGTATACCAATTGTATGTATTTATATATTTTCCAATGAAATAGAATAGAATTGAAATATTCTTTCTCCTATTAGAAAAAGGAACCTCAGATCTCTTTGTTGGATGGAGCACTTAGAAGGGATATTTTATATGTAGAAGTGCAGGTGACAGTATTCTCTCCAGCTGTCCTCTCTACTTCTTGGGATAGAATAGACTGTTGGAGCTTATTACAGGAAACATTTTTAAAAAAAAATAGAACCAGCACGTTTCCGTGCTTGTGCCTCTGCCCCAGCAGCCTGGCTGGCCAAGCACTGGTGGACAATGGCCAACCTCTTTTTAATCTTGTACGGACTCTCACTCAGAACTCCACAGTCTCTTCTACTCAGCTTGCTAGGTTCCTACTGGCGAGTCGCTACCATGCCAGCCCCATGCTTGAAGTCCTCCATGGTCTTTTTGGTATACATATGGCAAACCCATGCTTTGCTGCTGTACCTTTCTCTCTTGAACCCAGACCAGCCACTGTGTGAAGGAAAACACAGTTCAGAAACAATGGTAACTCAATCTCTGGGCTCAATAACTAAAACCTGATTTTGTAAACCTTATTAAAATCTGATTTCTCTGGTGACAAATCCTTGGGGATTTGCCATGATACCAGGAAACTCTAGCAGCTACATCTCAACCCTCTGCTGTCCCCATTCCAAAAGGTACCTAATGCTTTCCTGCTTCCTCTCTTCCGTCCTCCAACCCGGAAGTCCCGCCTACTCTCCCAGTGATTGTCTCCTTTATTCATTAGGGGATTGGTTCACGAGAACAGCACCAGGCCCATCCACAACACTACTGTGGGAAAGAGGAGAAACTGTGGAGTTCTGAATCAGAGTCCCCATGAGATAAAGAACAGGTCGGCCACTGCCCACCAGTGCATTATGGGCCAGCCAAGCTGCTGGGGCAGAGGCACAAGCACAAGAATGTGCCAGTTCTATTTTTTAATATATCCCGCAACAGGAGCTGTAGGGAAAATCTAAAGGGATTTGATCAGCTTCTATGTTGCTTCTGTGCTATGCTCAAATAGATACACTAAATCTGTTGATTTTTTTTTCTTACATTCTCCTCCTATATCTGCCAAAGATAATGACAATGGGCGACAGACAGTGAATCTTCCATTGAGGAAGCTATAAGATCCAGTTCCAAACACATTCTTGGTACAAAATTATATTTTGCGAAGGAACAAAATAGAAACAAAAATCTCAGGACCCTCCTCACTTTTTTTTTTTCTAGAAACCAGAGTAGAGAGAAACCTGGTGACTCATGTTGACCTCTGGGGATTATTCTCTTCTCAGACCCTACCTTCTTAACAAGGAGAACATTAACATCTCAATATCTAGAAGGGAGTGAATTAGAAATTAGTCACAGTGTCTTAGCAGTTGTCAGGTCACATAGAGGAAGGAGAGCACCCTTTTCTTTTCTGCAATTCTGAGGACATGCCTGAAAGTTCGTCCTCCATCATTTATTCTACACTGGCTTCTATTCTTCGAGAATTGGTTTTCAAAGTTAATGCAACACCTAAATTACTAATGAAGAGTTCTCAGTTCCTTCTGATGTTCTACTTGGAGGTTTGAGTAAGTCCTCATAGTCAAGCCTCTTATCCAAATACACCTTGGGATGGGCAATGTGATTGGGAAACTTCCAGGCTTGAGTACTGGGTATTTTATTCTACATATAAATTACTTTCATTGTACTTTATCATAGACCTTGATGTTCCCAGAAGAAAAACACAGGCATGAAGTGAACACATATGTTCCCAGCTGCTTTCATTAACAGAGCGGCATGCATGCCTCAGTGCTATTAACAAAAACAAAATGAATGTGCTTTTCTGGATAATTGGCTATATTAAGATTGTTGTGTTGTCTTTCAATGGCTTTACTTCATAGATTCTACTCTATTTTCACTTTATAGGTAGGTAGTAGAATGTGTTGTGAATTCTCTTACAGCAAAAATGTCTGACTGCTTCTTTTAGGGTTTTGTTGTGCTTGCTTCATTCTACTGCCTGGCATTTAAAAAATGGCACAAAATGACTATGAAATAATAAAAAAAAGTGACACATTAAACCAAACTGACATCAATCTTTCCCATAAAGGAAAGTGATTTATTTTATGGTAGTAGACAGTGCTGTTTGACAGAAACTTCCCCAAGCATGCCGTATTTCAAGGACTGAGCAACTTTCTTTCAAATAGACATATTCTTGAAGGATGCACTTGGAATATATGAATCAGAAATCAGATACCAAAGGTAAGTCACTTCCTTTGTACAGTTATAATAGCTTCGTTCCTGCTCCAAGGACTTTAACAAAAATGCCTCTGTCTAGATGATGTGTTAAATGAGATGGTCTCTTGATCTCTGCCTGTATCTATCATTTTTTATTTTTTCTTTTAAGAGACACAAACACATACACATGTACATATGTGATACACACACACACATATATGTGTGTGCATGTATGTGTGTGTGTGTGTGTGTGTGTGTATCACAGACTAGTCATGTAGACAATAGAAAAGATGAAAAGCAGAACCGTAGATTTAAGTTTCTCCACTAGGGTTGATTTGATATAAATTAAACAATTCATAAGATAAAACAATAAGTGTGGTGCTCAACTTCCATGTTGTCCCCAAGTAGTCACATGCTAGGTTTCATATTGTCTGTCAACTGCTATACTGAGTTGTGGCTGCACAGGCTACCAAGGGGAATTCTATGGGTAACTTTGGAAGCTTAGTCATAAAAGACACTGAAGAGTCTCCTTTGTTCTTTCTCCTTGGATCACTTGCTCTGGAGCCAGCAACATTTGAGAAGGTACTCAAGCAACACATGAGAAACTGAGGCCCACTCTCAATAGAAAGCAACAAGTTGCCAGCCATAACAAGAGAGCCATATATGGAAGGTCATGTCAATTTTATTTTGTTAACTGTTAGTCCATATGAAACATCAAGACAGAAAGGTCTATACCAACTCTGAATTCTTAAATGACCAGTAATAAATATTTTCACCATTTTAAGCCAGTAAATTTTAGAGGGAAAATTCTAAAAATATCAAACATGGAGACTCAATATATATATAAAATTAAGCACATGGGAAGCTGAGTAGGTGAAATGTCTCCAGTTTGAGGACAGTATGGACTGTCAGTATGAGATTTCATCTTGAAGCAAAAGTTAATACTAAAAGCCTTTTGAAGAAACCCTGTGGAAACCTAATACTGTAGAAGCTCCTGAAATACACATATATATATATGGAGTTTAAATATAGTAACCATATAGTAGGGTATGCAATATTCTAACTAGACATCATATGCCACTAAATAAAAAAAAAACACAGCATCAAGAATTGGTTATACATTTTTAAAATTGTTGCTCAGTGAAATCCCAGTGATCATCCAAACATTTTAGGCTATTGCTACTGACCTTTCTTATTCTCTAGAACTTGATTATAAGTTCTATCACTATAAGTACTATTACCACATATTTACGCCATAGAATATGGAGCAATCAGGCCAATGTTAAACAGGAGGCTCCATCCATATTTACTACCATTTATAGTGCTAGAATGTATTGTGCATGTTAGTAGAAAACTAATCACCAATGACACCCATCTATGAACCCTGTGAGCTACAATAATCATCTGCCTGCACAATATGCCTACGACTACAACAGTAGTCATAGGATGGATGTTATAGGAGTAACAAATAACTTTAAAGCAATTGAATTTAAGGCCTACACCATGAGATAGAATCCATATCTGATACCATCAATGAGACTAAAAACCTCAGGTTAGATAGGCCTTGGGGCCCTAAGGAAATTAATATTCTCCTATATAAATAAAGTACCTCTAATGGCATATTATTGCACCTACAGATCAGTGCGTCTCTCAATTTTGATCTAAGAATCGCCTCCTTTCAGAAGATATTAGTTAACACAAGAACTCACAATTGGGTTACATGAAAAGACCAAAAGATTTTGGAACTATCAGTCTTAAGTAGGGGCCTTTATCACACCCTTCTCCTCGAGACTCAAGCATCTTCGTGGGAGAGAGGGCAGAAAGACCGTAAGATCCAGAGGTGGTAGATAGTTGAAGGAAACTGTGCTTTCCTGCTACAACAAGGAAGATGAACAATGAATTCGCAGAGATTATGATGCTATGTAGAAAACGTGCAAAAAGCAAGACAAAATCACAGCTCCAAGGGGAGAAAGGGGGTATGAATTTCCACTACTGGACAGAGGGCTATTAACAATTGATAGTTACTAAGAGAGGAAAAGTCAGGTTTCTTCAATGGAATCACAATGGATATGTACCCCAGTTCCGGCCAGGCCCTATGGTCAGTGGTTGGCAGATGGAAATTGAACTATTTTAAATAAATAGAGATAGTGAATTGGGAGATGATCTGAGGGGTATTGGGGAGGAAGAATTAATATGATAAAAATGTATTATCTTAAATTCTCAAGGAATTTATGGAAAATAGAATGCAATGGCTAGTTCACATGGTTAGTACATGATTGACATGGTAAAATAGTGCCATCTTTTCCTCTACTCTTTATTTTTTAAAATTACATTATTTATTTGGTAGAGCAGAATATACATACTTCTTCCCACACAAATGAAAATGTGTGTCTATGCAAAACACATCCAAATGGGTCTAGAGGGCTTATTCACATTAACCCCAGCCTGGAAATGACATAGTGTCCCTTCAATAGGAAAATGACCAAGGCAAATATTGTGTCATACTACTTAGTGGTTCAAAGAAAAAAAAAAACAATCCACATGTGCACAATATAGATTGATTTTGTTCAGTAATTGCTCCTATAATAAATTATTCTAATATAGTGAGTTAAAACGATATAAATTTGTTCTAACAGGTCTAGAGAATGTAAGTATATAATCAAGATGTTAGTGAGGCCATCTTTCTTCTGGAGGCTTAGTAAAGAATTCATTCTTATTTCTTCTTCAGATTCTAGAAACTACCTAAATTCATTGGCTCAAGACATCACTCCAAATTCTTGCTTCCATGATCACATATCCCCATTCTGTATGGCCTTCTTATCGCCTTCTTATAAAAACCCTTGTGATTATATTGGTTGACCTGGATAGCCAATATCAAAAAACCCTTAACTTAATAACATCAGCAAATCCTCTTTTGCTATATTCACTGTATTTATAGCTTAAGGGATAAAGATGCAGCTGCCTTCAGGTGTGGGGAGGCATTATTTCATACATGGTGTATCACAGGAATTGTACTAAGTGAAAAAAAATACTCAAAGCTTACTTATAATTCTACTTCACAAAATAATTTGTTATTGATGAAATAAAAAATATTGAAGAATTTAGTTGACATATGCTAAATGGATTCCATAATTACACACACTGAACCACTCTGTCAAAGGTAATGCTAGCAAGAGATTGCAGAGAGGAATGTGTGCTTTCTGCAGGCAGACATGTTTCCTGAGGGAAATGAAGGAGGAACTGTGCTCACTCTTCTGAGATTTCTAAGGGCTTTGACTCTTCTGCCTCCAGAGGCATGTGAACCTAGTTGAGATTTAGGAAAGAAGTATTTCTCCCTGAACACAAAGCACTTAATAGTGTTTAGTCTCTATAGAGTGTGAGAATCAAGACACAAAGCTGTAAGAAGTTTATGGAGAACTTTATGAGGTATTCTCAGCTTTGTATCTTTGCAGCTAAAAAAAGGGGGGATGGGGAATTAAACTTTTCCATCGAGGGATTGAAAGAGGTCCACCACTGCATTCAAATGGTACTCCAGTGACTACGCACAAAAGAAATCGAACATGGGCATAGGTGGCCAGATGAAAAAGCAGGAAAGCCTTGGCTAGATTAGATGACTAGAGTCATCTAGCCTGGGCTAGCTTAATGATCACAAGGAAGGAAGCCTGCAATTGAGAAACACTTCCTGCAGAAAGAGTTAGGGAATAACTGTGCTAATATTTTATTCAAGTAATGCCTGGCAATGTGTAAATATTCAGTAAGACATGGAAACACATTAGTGTGTGAGGTGAAGGGGAGTGTGGTATTAAAAATGAGGATGAGAGTTAATGATCTAGAGGATATTGAGACATTAAGTGAAGGAATTGGGAGGTATTAATGTGTGAGAGAATGGAGCATGGCTTCTAGATAGTCTTTGCCAGTTTAAGTCCTCATCCACCCATGTAGGGAAATGAGGCATTTACTTAATTATTTTAAAGGCATCAAAAACTCCCTTCTCATATACCTGCTGTTTAAGATATTCAATAAGATTTCTTTTATTCTTGTCACACAGAGTTAAGTTTACTTTTATATACCATAATAACTTATACCAGGATAATAAATGAAATTCTTGTTTCTGTCCTTACTGGTCTTCTTTTAGGGTTTTATGTTCAATAATACTCTGCTTTCTTGCTATAAGAACACAAGTGAGACCCAAAACGATAAGGAGAAAAGGGTATGAAGAAACATTGGAAAAAAGAGAGGAGCAAGCTAGGAATATTCCATTGGGCAGTGAGAGACCCAGAACTAGTACATCTATTATATGATAGGACTATTAAATATGTCCACTATGGGCCTAGTACTTTGTAGATATACTCAATGGTCAGAAAAACTCAGTTCTATGTCACTTACTGAAATAACTGACCAAGTTACAATACAAACAATCAAAAAATTGTCACATGACTATAGTCCACGGTAATTTGGCACTCAAGGCAGGTGCTTTAAAGTAGATCAACTGTGTTTTTAATGAAAGACTCCATCTTCCAGTCAGTTACACAGAGGAAACACTGTGGGAGACACACATGAGACATAGAAGAGAACAATTACCTGTAAGGGACAATGTAGATATAGAGAAAGATCAGAGAAAAGGAAGGACAAGGGGGCACTTTAGGAGAGCTATAGTCTGTTACTGAAACCTAAATTGTCACCAGTTCTGAATGGCCAAAGTTTCTTTATATCCCATTGACAACAGTGATGACATCCAAATGTTTATTGAAAACCTATTCATATGTTAAGTGGCCCTAGGCATCAAGATTTTTCCTGGAAATATGAAGAGGCCCTGGTGGATGACTCAAGCAATGCAAATGGTGCTGAGGAAGAATTATGTAGTTAAGAGTGAAGATCAAGGGCCCCTTTGTGGTGTAGAGGTAGGTGTCACCCTGGGCAGTACAGTGATAGATAGTAAATGGCATCTATTTCATTCATCAAAAAGAAGTTATAGCTTGAAGGTGTAGGTCAGTGGTACAGCACTTGCATAGGACATATGGTGGTTTGAATATGCTTGTCCCAGGAAGTGGAACTATAAGGAGCTGTGTCCTTGTTGGAGGAAGTGTGTCACTGTGTGGTTGGGCTAGTACTAGTAAAGATAAAATAAAATAGATACTAGTACTAGTAAAGATAAAATAAAATAGATAGTTCAAAAGATGGTTCAATGGATAAAAGGCTTTCTGATTAAGCATGAAAACCTGACTTTGGATGCACAGAACCAATATAAAGTCTGGCATAGTAGTGCATGTCTGAAATCCCCAAGTGCTTGCTGTGAGATTGGGGTTGAAATGTGAAAATCCCAGAAGTTCCTGTGTTAGCTAGTGTGGCATGCACCAAAAACAGGGTGAAGAGAGAAAATACATACCCAGGAGATTTTTTTCTGACTTCCACATGCCACTGTGGCATGTATGTATGTGTCTACACTCACCTTAGGACACATACAAATAGCATACAAATACACACAGAGAGATTTAATGATAAAGATAATAAAATACCAAAGGTGGCTGCTGCTACTTAGTGCTAAGGGCTATACACTTTCAGTTTAGTTCTCTGACTTGGATTCACTCCTAGGAGGAAGGCATGCAATATACAATTAAGAGGAGGCATAAGATGCTTAGAGAATTAATATGTTCTGATCTTTGACTACCTGACAAAATTAGGTGAAACATTCATCAAAACGACCCCTTCTGGAATTGTGAACCCAATTACACACCATTGCTAAATGGTTGTTTCCCATACAGGACACACTGCCCTCATCCTAAGGGCAGCCAGTAAATAGAGGCGTCTATTGAAGCTTAGGTGGACATGATTATGAATATCAATAAGATTCTTGATCCTTCCCAGAACAGAAGACTGTGCTGGGCCATCTCCCAGAGCTTAGAGAGATAAAGGGCGAGGGTGTATGTGAACTTTTTAACCTCTTGTCCTGTTGAGGCAGCAATCATACATACTCACACTGCCATAATTCCATTAGTTAATGAACACTTTAAGAATTTATCAATTGTAAAAATATACTTAAGACTAATTAACTATCTTCTCTGTCAAGGCTTTTTATTTTTAAAGTCTTTTCCTTTATTTATTTATATGTTGACTAATTTATTTATTTATGCATTTAATGTATCATGATCCCACAGATTGGTTGAGAAAGGAAAGCAGAATGACTTATTGGTTTCAAGGTGCTTTCTCTCTTTCAAACTCTTAGACAGTATCTCAACTACATCACAACTGTAAGGACAGCAAGTTACCTACTACTCTTGTTGAATGCAAACAGAGGCTGAAGTACTCTTTGATACAGGATTGAAGACTGGCAATAGAAATCAAGCAATCTCTGGCAGAGGAAGTCATTATTTGGCCTACCCAACAGAAAGAAAACCTAACTTAGGATTGGCAAACCTGAGTTATGCATTCATTTCTCTCAGCCTCTAGCTGTGACTTGAGCAAATGACTCCCAACCTCTGATGGCCTATATTCACCCCTATTTGTGAAAGGAAACACTTAGTGGCATGATGTCATGTCAACATTTGACTTGAGCAAATTTAATGACATATGTAATCAGGAAACAAACAATAATGGTGATAATAAGTTCCCTACCACACGAATTCTCATATATAAAGCTGCCCAATCAAAACTAATTAAGGTAATTAAATCAGATGCCCAATCTAAAATGGGGTGGTCTCTTTTCAGCATGATTAGATATCCAGTACAATTAACCTCATATAACACACACACATTTATGCTACATCTTATAAACTTTTAAAGATATAGGGATATATATATATATGTATATATATATACATATATATACATATATATATGTATATATATATATACATATATATATATATATATACATGTGTTTGTTCATTTATACAGAGGTCATCAGAAAGCCTTAGTAGCTATTGTTTCTTAGGCCCCATTCATTTTGTTCACTGAGACAGATCTCTCATTGACCTGAAACTCAGCAATAGGCTAATTGGATACATAGGCTAGGAACTGCCCATTTCTGCTTCCTAGCTGCGATTATAAATGTACACCATCTGGTTTGGCTTCTTAAAAGACGTGCACTGCAGAGATTGAATTTTGTCCTCATAGTTGTAAGGCACACACTTTACCAACTGAGTCATCTTCCCAGTCTATAGAGGGATCTTTCATGAAAAGTTTTGTCTCTCCACAATTTTACCCTGATGCAAAGATAAATGTGCTAGACTGTTTCCCATCTAAGGACTGACTGCACTCAGGTCAATACCAAAGTTTACAAGAAGTTGTGAGGTCATATGGGCAAGAAGGATGAAGGTATCCTTGATGGCATAAAAGTACTTCTCAATTGTATGGCTACAGTGGCATGGTGGCCATAGTAACAAAAATGCCTGGGGGTACCTTGAACATCAAGAACATGATAATACCTCCCACCCCTATAATTCCCATCTTTAACAACAATCCTTCGAGCTATTGTTTAGGTTAAGAAAAAGCAATTTCTTCATGAATTTCTCATACTAGTCTAAGTCCATGGCACTACAGACATTCTAGGGACTTTGTGTGTACTATTTGTGTGTGTGTGTGTGTGTGTGTGTGTGTGTGTGTGTGTGTGTGTGTGT
>JADRCD010237551.1:0-27826 GCA_019843815.1 Montemys delectorum | reverse complement strand
TGTGTGTGTGTGTGTGTGTGTGTGTGTGTGTGTGTGTGTGTGTGTGTTGAGAGGACACATATAGGTCAAAGAGAAGTAATTCAAATGTAACAGTAGAGGAGAATGGGAAGGATTGGAGAGTCTGTGGATTTCCAAAGACTTTGTTATCTTCTGGAATATAATCTGAAGGTCCTGGGCTTACTGCCTAAGTGAAAGAAAGTACTCAGGCATGCCCACCTTTAACCTAGTGGCAAGAAAAAGAAAGAATGGTTAGACAACCATTCCTAATCAAGAAGTCATTTGAAGCTTGACAATGTGAATGGATTTCTGTAAAAATTAGCCTTGGAAAATGCTATGAAGAAATGGAGCTCTTCATTCAAACATAATGGAAGGACTATTAAGCAGGTGACTAAATGTCCAAGATGATTGGAAGGAACATGGGATTTATTGTCAATGAATGGTGAAATTTGGTAAATAAATCTACCTAAGAACTAATGAAGTAAGATCTTCATGATTCTAAACACACACTGGACAACAACTCATTGGATAAATGAATGATCTTGTCCCATAGAGGAGTTGTGAGAAAACCATGCAAAACTCCACCACTGGAGTCTTTCCCAAGTAAACATACAAAAAAGACAACAATTTCACATGAAAAACACAAGAGGTGCAAATCAGAAAATGGCAGCACCACTCATTGTTTCTATTTTTGCTGCAAATAAAAATGATTTTTCACCCTTAGGTTGGTTATCACATGACATTGGATATATGACAAAAACCACAAATACAGTTCTGGAACTCAGGGAACTTTTCCACAAATAACTGGTAGGCTAGATGGTGAAGGTAAAAATAACCCAGTGACTGAGGTGAGCCCAAGGAATAATTGGAGTTCTCATTTGCCATCAGAGCCCTCTGTGAAGAAGAAGATAGTACTGATTGGCCATACAGAAATGTCTTCAAAGACCAGAAGGTTTCAAAAAACACAGAAATATCAGGCAGAGGAACTCAGCATTTAGTCAGATAGGAGCAACTTGAGGTTTACAGAAGAAAAATGTTTCCCTAAAAATCTTATTTCCTTTCAATTAAGGATATTCAGGCCCCAGTATAAAACTATGTTGGTGAGGTTGATTTTGTTTTGTTCCATTATGTTATTAATAGCTTTCAGTGGTGGGACTCTAAAATATTGGGAAGTACAAACCTTCATCTCATTTTCTAGGCAATCGGTCTGAGATTGAACTCTATTTTTTGGTACAGTTTTCTTTAACATAGTAGAGGATTTCTAGTAGACTTGTCTACAGAAGAGCTTAGAACATTTGATGTTTACACATATGTGCGCGTGCACACACACACACACACACACACACTCACTCATACACACACTATGGTTTTACAACTTCAACTGCAAAAAATGTTAATGTGAGTTAGCATTGGCAGATGCTCGGTGAGCTCTAAGTAATTATCTGTTTAATTTATGTCCAGATGACAATGTATAAAAGCATATTTTAGAATTGTAAATTTTATTAGGTCATTTTAAAGATGTATACTTCTATATCTCCCTAAACTCTAATATCTCATTGTCAATGATTCTTATGACATAATTGAAAATGTTCTTCAATAATTTCAATGCATGAGGCTTCCAATCTACACACATAAGAATATTGCACGCACGCACACACACACACACACACACACACACACACACACACACACAAAGAAAAAGTGAAAAGAAAAACTCCACCTAAAAAACACATCAAAAACTTCTGCATCTTCCCCGAACTAGTTACTTTCCTGTTGCTTAATGTGATAAAATACTATGATGAAAGTCAATGAAGAAAAGAAAGATCTTTATTTTGACTTATGGTTCCAAGGGTTATGACTCCATCTTGGTGGAGAGACAGGGTAACAAGCTGAGAATTTTGGCTTCAGCTGAAAATGAAGTGGAAGTGGAGTGAAGCTCTGAAACTCAAAACCATCTCCAGGGACATACTTCCTCCGACAAGGCTACCACACCCCATAGCCTCCACAAATGTTGTCATACCAAATGGTGGAACGAGTTGTCAATTGCCCCAGCTTAGGGGACCACTTCTCATTCTAACCATCACACTGCTGTCTGGTTTTTAAAGACTGGTTATAACATTTAATTTGGTAACTCATTAAATATTTGCAGAGAGTCACTATTCTTTGTGTCTCTGCTGCTCATTACCTGGAGACCCCATAACTGTACATACAGTGCCCCTTTAATATATAATGCAGGCTTAGTAAATAGACTCATTTTAACTTGATAGAAGGCAAGGAACAATCAAACACTGTGCCTTGTAAAGCACTTGACACTGTCCTATGCCTGTAGTTCATTGCTCTTACACTAAGACTATGCTGATCCATGAATAGAGCTAGGATGTTAATAAAGATGATGATAACATTCACTACTATGATGAGAGCCAAACATTCATAGCTACAATTTAGACATAAACGTTAGTAAAAGAAATATATTTTCTCAAGATACCATAAGATCATTTATTTCTCCAACTCCCCTGGAATTGGTTTCTAAATAATGCAAGGGGGACATACGTGTTTGTGTTTATGTGTATGTGTGTACATGCATGCACACAGTCATGTGGAGGCTGGAGGATAATCTTAGGCATTATCTTCAGGAATGTCATCCACCTTAGAGACAATGTCTCTTGCTTGACTCTGAGTTCACTGTATAGATTAAACTCACTGTGAGTGAGCCCATGATCTTTCTGTCTCCACCTACCTAGTTCCAGGACTACAGGTTCACCTATGACATACAGCAGGCCTTGTGGCTTGGATTTAGGGATTTGAAATCAAGTCGCTTTTCTGACTATTCATCTCCCAGATCTGTGAGAATGGTTAACTGTATTTGATTTGAGCCAATGGGCTGCAGTTGGATCTATAAGATGTTTAAAGTATGTGTTACTGAGACACTATATCATGATTTAGTGAATCTCATCAGGATTTAGTAATCTGCACTTTTATAGCAAGTATCCTAGGTACCTCTGAGGCAAGGCAGTCCCTGAATACAAGCTTGAGAATACCCCTACTCACTTCTGTAATTTAGGATTCAAAGTCATGTTGGCTCTCATGGTTCTTTTCAACACTGTTCCTCCTCCTTCTTACACAACACCATAGCCCAGTTACCCCATGAAGATAGGACTCCATGGAAACTTAGCCAAAAATAAATGGAAACAAAGGCCACAATTTTTTTCCTCTGAAGATTATGTCCAGTTTTCATTTGGTCTGCCATTTGATAGTTTTTAGATTTCCTTTTTTTTTTTAGAACTCCAAATTAGCATTTCTCAAATAAAATATTTCAAAGCATTTTGATTTAATAGAATTCTCTAAGATAAAATAACTGAAAAAAAATTCTCATTGTTTCTGTCAGAGAACCTGAAAATAACCTCAAGTCTCCATAAATCTTTTAAGTTGATTTCACTTTTATGTATTTATTACCAGATGATCTCTCAAAGGGAAATATCTATGCTAATTTTATATACTCTCCCTTGCAGGAAGTGTTCATGCTTATTTTTCACTGTACATCCAGTCAAATAAATGAAAAAACAAGTTGTATGGGGAGTAGGAAGGTGTTGGCAGTAATTAATATATTTGGAGGATAAAAATGTCTGGGATCCAACATTAATCACCACATTTATGTTATCTAAAGTTTTCATTGCACCAAATCATGAAGAGACAGTAGCACACACATGTTAAAAAAGCATGACAATAATTATAAAGACCATAAATGACACAAGAAGCCAACTCCTTCAGTGTCAACCCTTTAAACCACATTGTCCATCGTGATGAGATACTTGTTGATCCAGTTGAACTCTTTCCCAGTGGTTCTGTGTAGACACTAAATGAAATATCTTCAGTGGGTAAAACATGCCATAGATGGCTCGCGACTTTTAATCTCCTTCTCCCATCATACACGCGCCCTCTTTAGAGACTGTTCTTTGTCATCCTTAGGAGGCTAATATCTACAGTTGTTGGAGCATTTCAGTTTGTGGAGATTGGACAAATATGCCACCCTTTAGTTTTCTCATTGTGAAATCACGTGCTTCCACATTGAAAGACAATTTGATATAGACAATCTGAAACAGGCAGTCTGCAGGAAGGTCCGTCACTCTTACTCTACAGGACAGGCCTCTTCCACTCTCTCCATAACTATATAACAAAGGGAACCCCACTCATCCTATCAGAGAGGCAAGCCTTACTATTCAAATCCTACAGAAGCTCAAAACACAAAAGTAAGTAACCATAAAATACTCTTTGTGAACATGGTTCTTAGCATGTGAGCGAGGGAACTATAGGGATGGTTACAGAACCAAGCTGTCCCTATCAGTTCACTGGAGGATACAGCACACCTCAGCTAACCTCTTCTAGTAATTTCAAAGGTATTTTCTCCAAAAAGGTACCCACACTCTTTCATAATGATGAACACATGCTTCTCACTTTAAGAAGTTTCACTGGAACTGAAACTGACTTTTAATTACAAAATTTGTATCTTTTGTATACCTCACTTTAAATGATGACGGGCATGAGTCTGTCTTTTTTTACTTGTGTTTTATCAAGTGGCAACTTTGATAAAGGTATGAGACACACCTTTTGTGCTCTAGTTGTTGGATTACAAGAATATTCAAACAATCATACCTCACCCTCCTGCTGTATTTCTTTTCATTTTCTAACTCCTTCAGTAATTTTTCTTTATACTAACTATACTTTTTCCTGACTTTTGTTTAAGTCTGCGTTTGTATGTGTGCATACACCTGTATATACAGATGAGCCCATGGGAGTCACATTAGTGCAACTTATACCATAAGGCAACCTGTAAACAAATAAATGAAATAATCATAAATAAAAAATACTCAGTAAAATATACAAGCACTTGTCTAGAAGTTCCCAGAAAATTTTGTCAACTCAATAGAGTTGTATAATAGAATGTAATGAACAGGAAAATACGAAGGCTGATATAAGGATTGGGCCACTTACAGGATAGTGGATTCCTTGCATGCCTCCCCAGTTCATCTATAAACATGTACCATTTGATGCAGTTTAGAAGCTCTACATGATTGCCAAGCAATTATTATTTCATATTGGTACATACAAGTAGTAGTGATACATTGAGCACATCCTTTAACTCTGTCCTTAGCCATCATTTTCTCCTCACTGGTTGTAACGTGGATGGCCAGAATTTGTGATGAAGGTAGTCTTTTATGATGGGTTATAATTTTACCAGGGTAACAATAAAGAAGAGGTTTGCTCCATATGTCTGACAATTTCCGTCTTTGCTCCCTGGTAGCTCATTTGTAACTTTCCTATTAAGCTGTGGCATTTCATGCCTCAGAGAAGAATGAAAGTGCTGGTATCTGGATGGCTTCATTTTCTGTCATTTCATATAAATTGAACTCATTTTTACAATCTCAGAAGAATCTCCCTTTAAAATCTGTGCTATTCTTTTGCTTGTATCCCAGTTCAAGGGAAACAGATGCCATCAGACCTATAGAGGGAACTGCAAATAAGGCTTGTTGTTGTGCATATCATCGCTGTGTCTACAAGTGACAGTACAATTGGAAGTTTTACCCATAACTCTTAACTAACAAAGGTTTGCTTTTTCCAAAAATGTGATACATGTAACTCATGCTGACAGCAATCTTCATCTTGAAATCCCTTGTTCTGTACTTGTAGGATACCTCAGCTCCCTATTGAGATCCATGCTATAGCTAAGTCCTAGCCAAGAAGAGAGTCCAGTGTGATTACATTCTTACACATCTGTGTTTATTTCTGTATCAGATGATACATGTAAGGGGGTAGTGAGGAAATTGTCAGAATACTCCTTTTGAGCTTGGTATTCTAAAAATTTTATAAGGGAAGGCTTCTTTATATAATTATTTGAAAACATAAGCAACAGTATAGAGGAGAAGGAATCTAATATATACAATCGGAAGATCTAGATTAAATTCCTTCCTCTACAGCTCTCTTGTTATGGCAACTACCTCATTTTTTAAAAGCCTTTTCAATAGTGTCAATAAAATCCTTTTTGAGGGCCTATAGTATCAAAGGAGATGATCCACCTGTAAGCCCCATAAACACCGCGTTTTCCTTCTGGCTTTACTCAGTAATTTATTGTGCCTATAATAAACAGGACTTTGATTCTCAGTATCCAATTATGAGGAATTATGTTGTTTTGTGAAATGATAAATAATTTCACACTAAAATATTTTGATGTTCAGATATAAAATTTGTCTTCCATTAAAATTAGTTTTGACTTTAGGAAATATTTATCTCCTACTTTATAACCTGAAGAAAGACTCAAAGAAACACAGCAATGTGGACCTACTGGCTAACCAAATGCCAGACGAAGTAGAGATGTATCCCCCACAATCTACCAGGTCTGATTTGCATATTAACATCAACAAAGAAACTGAAATTGAGAAAAGTCACTTGCCCATATTGGAGCCCAAATCAAGTCCCACACAGCTTGCTTGTACTATTTTATTTGGCTTTTAAGATGCTTGGTGATACTGATCAACGATAAGTTCTGGAGAACTCTGGAAGCTCAGCTCACCTCCCTCAGATCATATAAATCGTTGAGAGAAGGTCCCCATGTTCTCTTCTATTGTATACTTGAATTGTCTATGAGAGAAGCCCTATATGTTATGCTTAGTTGATAACATATACAGCCTTCTTCCCTGGGCTGTTCAAAGGCTGTTTTCCTACTTTATTCTTTTCTCTCTCTGTCTCTCAATGAGGATCATTCATTTTTAGCACATTATATTTCTACAAGCCTATGAGATACAATTCAAGTTGAGGTATTTTTACATACATTTGTAGGCACAAATATGTATGCTCAGACAGCAAAGTTCATAAAACAAAGACATCATGCCTTACTCTGTGTACCTCAGAACCAATTGTTTTCTATGAGAAAGGTGGCAAATAGACATGGTGCATTGATGCTCCTTGCTAGTGATGCTAATCCCTAGTCACTTAATGAGTATAGAAAACCCTATTTGGTATAAGATTAAGTATACTCTGATGGTCTAAGAATACTGACTGGAAATCAGGATGTGTATGTGTACAGTCAATCTCTAATTGATGGAAACTACATGTGTGATCTGTTGTAGGGAAGATACTAAATTTCAATAAGAAGTTATACAGAAATTGAAGTGCCTCTTCCACCAGGAACCAGAAGTATGTTGCATGAAGCTAAGATGTATGAAGAGAGACTACATCTTCATACCTGCCCTTTGATCCCCACATTGGAGCATTGCCTAACATGACTAGCACAAGAGCAGCACCAATTTTTATGCCAAAATGGTTAAGGGAAATTTCATAAGCCCCTACCCCTAGATGAAGAGCCACAGGCAATCAATGGTTTCTGAAAGAGGATTAGTTTTCCTCAAGGATAAACATGGAAATTCATTCAATCTCAAGAATTCAGCCCTGAACACATGCATTAAAAAAAAGAACAAACTAAAGAGACTCAGGAGATTTTACAAATTGATACACACACACACACACACACATACACACACACACACACACACACACACATGCACACAAATGAAAGTGCTTGTGTATTTGAAGTGGAATAGAGGAACACAGGAGGAGTTGGACAGGGGAGGAAGAAGAATGAAAATGATGTCAATACAGCACTCAGAAATGAAATTTTTTTAAAAAAAATTAAAATGAAGTTGCAGGAAGCACTCATTAGCATTTGATAAGTGAGTGAGTACATAGATACAAGCATGTCCGACACTGAGGGCCCACAGAATCGATTTATGAGGAGTGCAGAAGATTTCTTCTTTCTTTCCCTGTTAGTGCAGCTAGAACTACACAAATAAATACCAACATTCAGAGATCTGTCAAGGCAGTGAAGGGGCAATAGAAATATACTGTGTGCTTAATACAAAGGCAGATGGATAGCCATATGGGCAAAGCAGAGAATGATAATGCTTCTCAAAGAGTACATGTGACCTATCCTGCCATTATAAAGGAGGGACTTGGGACCAGAGGTGCAGAATCACACTGGTGGGACCCAGAGACATCAGTTCTTCTTAGTGAGTAGCATAAACACTATATCCTGTTTCTTCCAGCCTTGTGTGTCCTGGAAAGGATGTACATACATATTTAACTCAGTTAAAAATGTCTTTCCAATTGGCAGATGTTAGAATATTAGCTTCAGAACACAGAAGTATGAAAATGGTCTCTAAATACATCAATATGCTGAACAGTCTGTGAGCTTTAAAACTGTATTGTGTACTCCATTATGGAACTGTGTATATGATATGTTAGTTAAGGAAGGTAAAACCACAAAACCATATGTATGCACTGTGTTTACAGCTATGTTAAAATGCACAGTTGGCAGATTTTACGGAGAAAAAGACCATATGATTGTTGGTTGAGAAGTAAATATTTGGCATCTTAGAGTTTACAGGATTATTTGCCCTGTAAATTTCCAGGCTGTAAACTTAGTTATGAAGAAAAGGAATTGTTCCATCTAGTCCTGTGATGCATCAAATGACATTCCCTGATGGGGGGATGTTCTATGTGCCACTCCCCAAACAACAAAGACCGTTACACGGCTCGGCTGCTTTTGCTAGGTTTTGTAGGACTCCAGCACTGGCAATAAAATGATCTGCCAGCAGATGTACGAAGTAAAGAAAGCAGTGTTAATAAACTGTGGGATGTGTTCCCCGAGAAGAGCCTCGTTGGCTTCCTGTTTAGATCATAGCAAATCCACCTGCAAGCTGACAGACGTTGGAGTGTCTTTCTCCAGTATCTTTAATCAGGTAGACAACATCACATCTACATGTTCTTGCATTTCATTCAGGGTTCACTCAAGTTTATCCGTCTCCTGCTGGTCATCTCTTTAGGGAAGGGATGAAGAATGCTTCTGAGCTTCCACTTAAAGGGGAATGTAAAGGATGGGCAGGGACTACAGGAATGTGGTACTTTCTGTATCTCGGGACCTTCTGTATTTTGTTATCTGTCCAAACTGAGTTACTTGAAAAGTATACTCACTCAAAACCTTTAATGAAAAATAAAACACAGCTTTCACCCTTCCAAACCTCCCCAGAAGCTATATGTGCTGGCAAGTTTGATGTCAGCTTGACACCAACTACTGTCATTTTGGAAATGGGAACCTCGATTGTGATAATGCCCCCAACAATTGGTGTGAAGGCAAGCTTGTTTTCTTTATTGGTGATTGGTGTGAATGGACCCAGCTTGCTGGCATTAGTATTGCTCCTACACAGGTGGTCCTGGGTTCTAAAAAAAAAATGGGTTGAGTAAGCCATGAGGAAAAGCCAGTAAGCAACACTCCTTTGACTTCTACATCAGCTCCTATGTCAGGTCTGACTTCCTGCCCTGACTTTCTTCATTGTCAACTGTGCTAGAGAACTACAAGTTGAAATAAGCACTTTCTTACCCACAGTTTATTTGGTCATGGTGTTTTATCGCTGGTCCACTATGCACATTCGTGCCTTGACCCTTCCCTAATTCTTCCTGAACATATAATCCTGCACGATTCTCTCCACTGCCCTCAGAGGGCTCAGAGTAGGGAAAAGAATATTAGAATAACTGGTAGATCAATCAGTATAGTATTTCTCCTGGAAACCTCAGCAAATCTGTCCTGAACCTTCAGGCCTTGACATACTAAGGGATGCATATACTGTGACAGGTATTTCCTGCTTGATAAAGTAAAGCATTGTAATTTATAGACATCTGCCACTGTCAGCATCAGCCACACTTGTCACTAATGTCACCAGTTGTTTTGGATAGCCTGGTCAGAGTCTGGAGTTGAAAGAAAACTTAAGAGCCCTGCAGCATTTCTGTTCTTGGATCCATATTTGTGCAACTCTTGGGAAGGGTGGAAGGTATCCACGAGAGAGCAACAGACAGGAATGTCAGGGACTCTGCCCTCAGGGAGGCGAGCCTCACTTTTCCACAGAATCCCTACCTTTCAATTATCTGTGGGATGAGAAGATGAAAATTCAGTCTCAGCTTTCATAGCCACCAAGTCTACATGACTCCAAGACACTAGTCATTCATCTTTAAAAAGAGACCTCCGCCCATCCTCTTGTTTTCAGAACCCTGCCCGTGAGTGACTCCAGGACTCAGAGAATTTCACACATTCATTCAAACCTTCATGTTTCTCTTTCCTCTGGCTTTCAGGATTTCCTTCTGATGAGAAGTCCCACGCGTGCAGTTTATTTTGCTATACAAGGCAATCCTTAAACTTTTGCTTAGTGTTTCCAAGTGTATGTGATTCAACGGCTATGTTGCTGATGTTTGAACCACCTGCCATGGCTAAATCTTCCTGGGTTTAGTATCTAAGCATTTCCCAGCCCTCTTGGCAGACTGATCAACTCGGTAATAAACTGCATGTTTCCAGGCTGGCCTTCTTTACAACAGCATGGCGGGAGAGATTTTACAGGAATTGCCTTTGGAGTTCAAGCTGTTCACAAGCCATTACCAAAAGATGTGCCCTGTAAAGAAACAGCTGCAGAAAGGCGATCCTATCATTAATCCAGAAGGCCAGGGTCATATCTTATAGGTTACGCCAGATGCAACACATTCAGGACCTGAGACAGAGAGATCTTGGCTGGAAGCTGTAGTGCTGTGGTATTGATTTTACAATGAAACTACCTTGGCAGTACTGAGCGCATGCCTGGTGATGTAGACTTAGTCCAAGAGAAGTGACCAAAACCCTGATTAATAATCCATATCAGATTTGTTGGACAGTCAAAGAAAACATCCTTTTCATTTTGACAGATTACTTCAAAATGGCTTGCAAGGCTTTCAGGGTTCTATTTTCTTTTCTTTTCTTTTTTTTTTTTTTCTTCTCCAAAGTTCTTTGATCTAAAGCCATCACAGCCCTGGAGACAAAGACCACACTCACTTGTGATGAGGTAAGGGAATGAGTCACTAGGATTTCCATCCAGTATGCCTTTCCAGGCCATCACTGAGGGAAGTAAGGAGAGGAAGACAAATAGGGCAGGAACAAGGAGGCAGAATCTGATGCAGAGGACAGAGGAGTGCTGCGAACTGGCTTGATCCTCACGGCTCGCTCTGTCTCCTTTCTTATAGAACCCAGAACCACCAGCCCAGGAGTGGCCTCACTCCTTTTTATTTAGATCAATTTTTGAAGGTTTCCTCTTAAAAAAATGACTCTATCTTGGATCAAGTTGACATAAAACTAGCCAGCATATTTGCCAGTATCTGAAGAGGTACTCAGGTGCTAAAGTCAGAGAGCATTTCATCACCAAATCTTTTTTTACACGTACCTTCTGCATTCTGCTCTGCCCATAAATCCCTCATCCCAGCAGCTTTGGATTCCAGGAGTCATTTTCAGCAGATGGTCATTAGAGAGAATCTGTGTCCCTGGCTATACTCCAATCTCAGTTTTTTAAATAAATTAAAAATTATACACACACATACACACACACACACACATACACACACATGTAGACAGTATCACATGATCACATGTATCCCAATCTTACCTAGAATTCATTGTGTAGTTAGGTATAACCTTGAACTTCTAATCATCCGGCCTCTACCTCCTAAGTGCTGGGTTTATAATTATTTATCATCTTGATTGTAATTTTTAAATCTACCTATCTATCTATCTATCTATCTATCTATCTATCTATCTATCTATCTATCTGCCTATCTATCTATCTATCTATCTATCTATCTATCTATCTATCTCTATCTATCTATAGATCTATTTATCATCTATCCATTTTTATCTATCTATGCATGCATTTGTCTGCATGAGTGTGTGTGTGCAGTTACATGTGCCTCTGTCCCTGCAGAGAGACCGGAAGAAGGTATCTGTGCCCTTATTTATCACTGTTGGCTATCTCCTTGAGACAATGTCTCTCTCTTTGAGCCCCAAATTTTCTGATCTAGTAAGCTCCGCTATCCCGCTATCTTTATTCCCCTCATATTATTATGTGTGTTCTAGTATCCAAACTCTGGTTCTCATGATTGTGCAGCAAGTACTACTAACTACAAAGCTCTCACTTTATTCACCACAGCCAGGTTTCTTCAGTGCTGGAGTTTGAACTCTGGTCTTGTGCAAGCTAAGCAAGTACTCTACTAACTCAACTATATCCCCTGTATCTATATATAGAAAGATCTACAAAGATGCGTGGTCAAAGACATGAAAATAATAAATGAAAAAAACACCACAAGCATGTTCTCAGAGGGATCCAATGATCTATGTATTACTACCTCCAGTATTCTCACCAGCCTCTACCAGAAGTAAATAGAACCACAGCAGCATATTCCAATGCAGTGCATACTGCCTGCCATTCCAGTCTTTCCATCCATAATGTTAAGCCATGTATGAGAGGATGGCAAAAGCAGAATTACTTATTAACTCAAATTTTACAAGTGGTAATGGCATTCTGAATTATCTGTGCTTCTGGACTGGTACTCTTCCCTGCAAAGCCCATGTGCCAAGAAGTCAGAGCCATATCCTCACCTCACAGTGACAGTGGATAACAGCAGAAAAGTATCAGATGGAATTGTTGATGTTCACAGACCAGTGGATCACTATAGAACTGGACTCTATTCTGAAGAGCTACTATTCTTTTCTCTCTCTCTCTTTTTTTTTTTTTTTTTTTTTTTTTTTTTCTTTTTTGTTTTTATTTTTTCTTTGAGACAAGGTTTCTCTGTATAGCTTTGGCTGTCCTGGACTCACTCTGTAGACCAGGCTGGCCTCGAACTCAGAAATCTGGGTGCCTCTGCCTCCCAAGTGCTGGGGTTAAAGGTATGTGCCACCACTGCCCAGCGAGAGCTACTATTCTTAAACCTTTAAAGATAATATATAATCGCATAACCATTGGATGCAAAACAGAGAGACACCACTTACCTTTCACCCAGCTTCCCTTAATGTTAGCAAAGTTTTCAACTATAGTATAGTGTTACAACATGGATACGGATGCTGAAATAATCCAGCAATCTTATCAGATTAAATTTATTTTATGTACAACTACTGGAACAGCTGATGCTTCATAGTTTATTACATTCATATATTTGCGTAATGACCACCACAATCAAACTCTGAAGATACAGTTTCATGAAACATCTATTTTTAACTAGTCTATGCTCATTCTACATAGATACTCAAATTAACCTATGTGTAGAATTACTTAATAGCCTCAAGTATGTGGTTCCTGTCACACACGCATAGCCTCTGTCATACACAGGATATTTGCCTCCATTTTTAAAGTAGGTAATTGCCTGCTAAATGTGCCACATAACTATCCTCTCAAGTGACCATGGATCACTTATGCAATGTGTATCTTCTTACAATTCTAATAAGACCTATGTAAAATAAATCAAAAAGTGTTTCACTAAACTACTCTCCCAAGGCAGCCCTGCTTTGCCCAAATAATTTAATGCTGTGTAAAATCTGAGACAATAAGTGTGAGCTCCACCTAGATAGTTTCTAGAGAGATTGCTTCAGTTTGGCTATTGGGACTCTCATCAGAAATGGTTTTTTTTTGGGGGGGGGGCAAGGAGATAAGATGGTTCAGCAGTTAAGGGTACTTGTTGGTATTGCAGAAGATCCACGTCCAGTTTCCAGCAACTAGGTGGCATCTTACACTAATCTATAAGTCCACTTCCAGATGACCTTCACGGGTACCGGCGGCACACATGATGCATAGACAAACATGCAGGCACAACATCCACACACATCTAATAAAAAAGAATAAACAGTCAGCGTTAAAATGGTCCTTTGGTCATCATGTCTCTGCTACGATACGCCAATGGCTGAATTACAGTAAAATACACCACGGGAACTAAGTTCTTAAAGATGCTTTAGAAATCGAAGTTTGGACAACGGATTTCAAGACCATGGATTTATTTCATAGAATGCATTGTCAAAAGCAAAGAATGCTATGGCCTCTTTGGCCAGACACACTCTGGTTTTGTGCACAAAGACTCTAGAGAAATGTGGCTTTGACAAGAAGCATTTGCAGGCTCAAAACTAGGAGTCCACCCCCTAGCACGGTGTTAGGGCATTCATTCGGTGTCAGAGGAATGTTTACTGACTACTCCAAGGCATGGGGTATATCCCCAGAACTGTCTGGTACAGCTGCCAGACTTACAGCTAATGGGCTGACAATACTTTTCTTTATTACAAGTGTCTGTTCAAGTACATTTTGAAGCTCATTTTTGAAGACTATGCATGAACATAGCCTAAAGAACAAGAGAGTCTTAAAATACTTGGCTTGTTGCAGAAGCGGTGAGCTGGCTGAGAATTAAGGATTCTTGAGTCTGCTAAGTCCCAGTTAGTAATTCCTTTATGTCTCCATTTTGTGCTTTGTTCTCTGTCTTTTTTCAAGTTATTTAAAAACAAACAAACAAACAAAAAGCCCATCCCCCCCTCCTTATCATTTTGGCAGCATTCTGGGAAGAGACAGAAAAGTAATTATGTTTGCACTGCTCTCGTTTACCAAAAAGCTAATTAAATCTTTGGAGCCTCTAAGTCATGAAGACCCTTTCCTTATCAGGCACACACCCTTGTCATCCTTTCAGGAACTACTTGAATCAGCTCTTAGCCAAATCCTAACGGCTCCTTGAAATCGTGTTTGAGAACAAACAGCCTCCAAGTGCAACCTCAGCACTTTGTAGGTGAGGACACAAAGGCAGTAGGAGGAAGAGGAATTTTACCTCAACCCCCACAGACAGCGCAGGATGTATACCATGGCCCATGTCTTCTCCCTTCTAAACACATGCTCTTTGTCAGATGCTTTCATTTTGCTGCTCTGTCAGATGTTCTTTTGCTGCTTTCATTTAACTGGGGAAACAGTGAGAAGAGTGCAGACACTGTGAGAATGGTCTATTTGATCTATTCATTCATCATTTATTCCCTCATTGTACAAACTTGGCCACCTTCTCTGCACCAAGGAATGTGCTTGGCGCTAACCGTAGAACCATAAATATCACAAGCATGCTCTTTTCCTTCCCAGATCTACAAGCAAAAAAAAAAAAAAAAAAAAAAAAAAATGCAGAGACTCTTTATCTGGCCCATTGCAAGCCATATTTGTCCAGCAGATGTGCTTTTTTTGGCCTGTCCATTGTTTTATAAAGAATATATAATTTTATTACCAACATCTAAAAGTTGAAAGTATTATATTAAAGACAAGCGGGAAGTCTGCTTTCTCCGGAAGGATTATATGATCTGGCAAGATTGGCCCATTAGTTCTACTTGATGTCGTAGACGGGTGTGAGGTACAGCAGTCCCTGCTGTCTGAACATCCTTCTTGTACCTCAGTTTCCACATGCATTCTTCTGCTCACCTTACACCCAATAAAACTAGGGTGTGCAGCTGCCTTCCTGGTGGCTTTTAGGCTCTGCTCTGTAGAATCCCAGGAGCGTTGATGGGAGTTAGCCCTGCTCAGCTTGAGAGGAATTTCTAAATCAAGCTTCATGAATTCTACTTCAAAGACCAGCTAGATGTTCCTGGGCTCTACATATTAGGCATATAGTTTAGGAACCTGTCACCAATATCTTCTGCTGAGGGGAAATGGATTGATTACCACATTTCATAAGTAGTTTTGCATGTGGTATAGGCAATAGTCACTATAGAAATATGAAAAGAAACAAATGAGTGTTTGATTCAGTCTTCCCAGAATGAATGGAACCTGAATTAAGCCATGGAGAGGCCTGAGCAGAGACAAGATGGAGGAAAATCCTATAGAAAAATTCAGCACCAGTAACCCTCAACAGATCTCACATGGAAATGTCTGGTAAATGTTCCACACTAGCCTGCATAGCCTCAATTATGCTGATAAACAAGCACTTAATTGTGCAAATACTTTTAAAAACACAAGAACAATTCAATTGAGAAACTCCCCTAGTTTTATATAACAATGTCAGCTAGATATGTAGACTCTCAGATATTTTATTAAGTAACTCCTGTGCTTTATATATAAGTAGAATACAATGGAAGCTCGTGTTATAAGGAAGTTGGCAAAAAGATATGTATACCTGGAAATGAGAATGCAATTTATTGCACACGCAATAAAGACTCCTCAGAGAATGAGTTGATTGTAGTTAAGGATAAATTTGACTTGAGGCATGCTGGCTAATGGTACATAACCACATACTGTTAGTAGAAAAATAACATGACTTACATTTTTACATGTGAATATCAAGGTCTTCTGATATTCTGAAGACAACGGACTTATATGGTTGACCATTCATTGAAACGTGTTTTTAGGCTTTTATATTTAAATAGCCAGGTCTCACATGGAGACACTTGCTTATCCTGTTATAGTCTCAATTTTTTTTTTCGAGACAGGGTTTCTCTGTATAGCCCTAGCTGTCCTGGAACTCACTCTGTAGACCAGGCTGGCCTCGAACTCAGAAATCTGCCTGCCTCTGCCTCCCAAGTGCTGGGATCAAAGGCGTGCGACACCACTGCCCGGTCTCAATTTGTAAATATTGAAATCATCCTGCATAGCAGTTATTTCTTTTAATCCCCATTTTCATTATTTGTTCAGGGCATAGTTAAGAATCATGAAAGATTTTAAAGTTACCTTTAACTTTCACGTAATCACGAGATGCCTTCCTCTATCCAGGCAACAGCAGAGAAGACATTAGTAATCTGTCTCAGACTCATACTTTTTTTACTGAAGCCCACATTTTAAATTTTACATAAGCTCCTACAAAAGTGTTCACTTAAAATAACAACTGGTCAAACTAAAAGTAATATTTTCATTTTTACAAATTTCTATGCTTATTTTCAGAGGGCCTCAATGACTTGTCCATGGTTGAAAAGGTCTCAGTGCCACCTTCATTCTATTGGCTCCAGTTGCTGGAGTGATGAGGGGATATTTTGAAAGAGTAGCAACTCCACGGGGATGTTCAAAGAACAAATGCAATAATACAAGAAGAAGCTTACTACAGAAACTGTCCCCTTTCAGTGGCTTAATAAATGCTCAATATTAAAAGTAGTAAAAAAAAAAAAAACCGTTCAATATGGCTATCAATTATCACCCTAACTATATATCTTGCTTCCTTTGATGCTATGAATATATTATAGAATCTGAAATTGTGTCCAGAGTGAACTTGACCCAACTCTGCAGTCACTTGCTTCGTGACTTACTAAGTTCTTCAGGGTAAAGATGAAGCAAGCACCTACAGGATCCTTGAGACATAAAACTTTAGTTGCTTCACCAATGATCTCTGGAAGTCTGTATCTTTGCCAGAAGTCATAGACTAATGGAAACCTAGGAGCTGAGGAGATAGCTCAGCAGGTGAGAGCACTAGCTGCTCTGCCAGAGAACGTGGGTTCAACTTCCAACACCAATATGGCACCTTACAATCTTCTGCAACTCCAGTTGCAGCGAAGCTGACACTCCCACACCTGAAGGCAAAACACCAATGTGCGTAAAATAAAAATTAAAAAGGAAGAATAAAACATAAGTGTATGAACTTGCTATTGTCTTTAATAACCTCTGGACAGTCGAGTCCCTTCCACTTCCCTATGTACAGTGTATGCAGAGTGTGCATGGTCCCCCTTTGAAGCCTGGGGGCTCACTACTACCTGGTAGCAGACACTCCATCATAGAAGGTTCTTTCCATGGAATTTTTTTTTCTACTAAACGGAGAGAAATTCCTTTATAATGGTTCCAATATTTCATGAGTGATCACTGGATCAAATCCTATTACCTAATGACATTCTTTCAAAAAGTGAAAACTGTTGCCATTCCATCTATCAAGTTACTCCCAAGTCATTCAGCCATTCCTTTTCTGACTTGGGAAAAATAGAAATTCACACTTCTCTACATGGCCTCTGTGCTTCCTTATTGCAGGTTGAACACCCTGAAATAAGAGTATCATCTTAACTCTTGCCTTCTTTGAGTGCTGTCCAGGAGCCGTTTCCCAGCCAGGAGCAGCATGATTGTCCACACACAACCTGCAGATCCTGAGAGAGGAAGCAGGACAGGAAAGACTGGGAGTGAAGACTCAGGCTGTATTGAGCACAGCAAAATCAGCCAGAACAGTTTCAGTGAGACAGTCCACTTTAATGGAGGGAATAAAAGCTATTTAAACCATTGGGGGAGAGAGTAAGGGCTATATCTCCATGAGTGTGCAACACTGACTGGGGCTAAGGTGCTGGAGACGCTTCATTTGTCTAAGAAGGAATTCCAGGTGTTACTTGGCATAACCTTATAAGGGAAGAGGGAGTTTAACCTGGCTACCTGCCTACCTGGCTACTGGGTTATGTGACTTCCTCCATTTTGGAAAAGGTTGGAGCACAAGGATATGTGTGCTGGGACATGCAGGTTCAGGGCAGGGGCAGGAATGATTCTACTCCTGTCAATCTCAGAACAAGATTTCTGGCATTTAGACATGCCTCGATCGACCCTTTCTCTTATTCCGGGTGGCTTGCCATGTCATGGTTCCTTGGCCCCACACTTCTGTTAATTCTGAGTTTTAATCAAGGCAGAGTATACATGAACATTGTTTCTTCCTTCTATGCTTAAGATGGTCAGCTCATATTATGAGGTCAACCCTCATCCACTTAAACAGTAAGAAAATATTTGGATGACATCTCTTTATTTCTTTACCAATACAATAAATATTAAAGGCAAAGGACTCATAAATACTAGGATCATCCAAAGAAATTAGTTCTTAAATCAAGTTAATTTGATATATAGGGATTTGACAAGTGTGATTTTCAGAAACAAACAAGTTTGAGTCCATGTAGTAAGTACACTGACACCTTTAGCTTATGGGCAATGACTTGTCAACTTGAGTAACTATAGTCATTTGGAGCTAAGTCTCTGCTACCCATGCACAGAGAGCATGCATATCTACCTGATGTACTCACATCTGACTCTCTCCACATTTTCAATCCTGTCTAGCTCCATAAATGAGTTAGCAGGCTGCAAACGGTACAGAAGATATGCATCTTTTAGTCATTCCTGCTTGGCTTTCCTCCCATTCCCATTAATTTCTGACTTATTACCTGCCCAGTATCTCCCTATAACTCCTGCCACTACCCCTGCAGATGACCTTTCTCACAAATGTCAGAATATCTCTTACAGCAGATCTCTCTCTCTCTCTCTCTCTCTCTCTCTCTCTCTCTCTCTCTCTCTCTCTCCCTCTCTCCCTCTCCCCTCCCCCTCCTCTCCCCTCCCTTCCTCTCCCTCTCTCTCTCCCTCTCCCTTTCCCTCTCTCTCTCCCTCTCCCTCTCCCCCTGCCTCTCTCTCCCCCTCCCTCTCCCCCTGCCCTCCCCCTCCCCCTCCCTCTCTGACAGTTGCAGCCTTGTTCTATAGAACCTCTGCTTGGCCATTCAGAGCTACCCATCCGTCTAAGCTCTTGTGCTCCTGTCAGGCCCACCGCTGGGGTTATGTTCTGCATTTCTTCCTTCCCAACACAATAGGGGAGACTTCCTCCTTCCTTCCTTCTCTTCTTTTCCCTGGTTTGTTCTCCCATCCTTTGCTGCAAATCTACCTTTGAATGTGGTTTCTATAGCAAATGTCGTGGAAATGCACTTTTGATGGTCCCATCCTAGACCTTCTGAATGGCAGGAATCTGAGAATCATTGGTCTCCATGGAGGCTGTTCCCAGCTCTTGCTGGCATTTGTTCCTTCAGGGGAGATTTTCAAAATTCCATATCTGGATACATCCCTAAACCAATAAACTCAGGTTCTGGGATTGGACTTAATGATAAACATATCCCTTCAAAAGCTCTGCAGATGATTCTAGTGGGACATCAGGGTGGATGCTAGCCTGTCTAATGTGTCCTATCCTGGGGTCTTTCTTTGGTTTCTCTGTCTTTCAAGTTCATCTCTTGTTCTTCACATGTCACTTATTTTTATTGTCTGTTTAATTCTTTAGTTCAGTGTAAAATGGCCGTTTATTTTTTCCTGTCCATTCTAACTCTGAGAGTCCTAGCCATAAGTATTTCCCACTACGCATAGGATAGTATCCTCTTTTGTTTTCTTACTTGTATCAATCTCTATTTAAAATGGTTATTTTTTTAAAGTTACTCAGTGATTGCTCCCCTGGAAAATAAAATCTAGGAGAAAAATAACTGTCCATGAAGAGACTGGCTATTAACTATTGACAGCTCTCTAGACAGTACCAGTTTATATAACAGCCTGGGATCTACCATTTATATTAAGGAACAAATACTATACTCAGCTATCATGCTGATATCAATGATTTTCATAATCTTGTTCTCTTTGCCTCAGATTTCTTTTCTTCTCTTTTCATTGTGTGCTGCTTTATGATTTTTAATATGACTACAAAAGACCAGAACATCCATGCCGATTCTCCCTTTCCCACATTGAGCTCTTCTGCATACGAAGTGATGCGTGACTTGGTGACATCATTTAGCCATTCATGTTCTAAAAGACCATGAAGTGGATGCAAAGCCTAGTTGGAGCTGCTGAAGCACAGATGCCAGGCTGGGAGATTTTTTGTGGACAAAGTGTAACAGTGGCTACACAGGAATGAGACCTTCTGAAGTGAATTGACTTGAGGAAGGAAAGAGCTTTCCATCAATAGTCTTAAGAGCCATGGGACCATTGAAAGAATTGAAAGAATAGAAATAGATACAGGAAAGAACACATGGTTCAATACACAGATTGCATCTTTTTAGAAAACCCTGGCTGGGTGTCTAATGTTTGTCTGTAGCCTGAGACTGCCCAGACAGCTGCTGTCTCCAATTGCCCCTCTTTCTACTCCAGAACGTTTAATATCCTAGGTCTGGACAGAAATTCCTCTACACAACTCTTAGCCACTCCTTCCTTTTCTTTCTTAAGCTGTGCACTGAAAGTAGCATTCACATCAGGGAATACTGAATAGCCACAGGCAGTCTTTGATTGCAAGCAAGCTGCTACAGAATTCCTCTTTTATGATGTTACATTATCTATATGAGAGCAATCAGAGCGATCAGCTGGAAACCCCTCAACACTGAGAAGAAACCGACAGGCTCACATGCTGCTTCTCCTTGAAATGTCTTGCTGGGAGATGGTGGGGCTCTTAAGCACAAATCAACATCCCCATCCTGAGGGATTGATCCGTTCTTCCCTAGTAGGGAATCTGCTGGCCTCACTGGACAGGGCCAGGCAGAGGACATAACCCTCAAAAGATGATCTAAGATGCCAGGAGCAGAATGCTTTCCTCCTGCATCAGTTTAGGCATGGTATCTTTCATAGTGCATGGTAGGCTTCCTACAGGAGCATGGGCAAAATGACTTAGGCACATTTACTCTAAGGTAAATTTTCATGTTCAGATATCCAGGCTAGTTCCAACTAAGCCTTGCAGAGATGTTTATTCCCTTTCATTTTCCTTTCGTCTTAATTTTTTATGCCAGCTGGTTATCTGTTGCCCCTTTCATTCTTTCTTCCAGGCAAAGAACCAGCCATCTCTCATGCTTCACAATAGATTTCTAGAAATTTTATTGACTCAAGTCTTCCCTCTCCTGAAATATTCCAAAGTCCAGGCTATTCTCTAACTACCTTCTCAGTCCCGTTTTCTTAAAGCAAATGCAAAGACCTTTGCTAGAACGACCTTGACATCCTAACTTACACCCTGTTGATGATGTGTGTGTTAATGGAATTGCCTCAGAAGAACATTTCAAATTATAATTCAAAGAGGAGGAGTTATTGAAAGTTTTGGATATCAGAGAATTAGAGGGAAGATTTGGGCAGTTGAAAAAGGTAATGCAAATGGTGCTATGGTCAGTCACAAGAGGAGGAACAATAGTTACATGCTCTCAAAACAGCCCTCATTAGCATAATTGATGCCCACCATCAATGTGTAATTCATTATAGATTTCCTGGAGTAGGCCTGGAGTCACCATCCCAGGCTGATGGAGTGGAGGTGTATACTGACTGACACTAGCAAGACACAGGAGAAGGAGCTTTTCTGGGTTCACAGAGAAAGAACTAGATGATGAAGAAAGCATAGTACTAGGCGGTAAGGCCTTTGGAAGGTAATGAGGTCAGAAGGATGGGTCCCACCTGAATGATATTGGTATTCTCCTAAAATGATCCCAAAGACCTTCCTTGTTGCCTACTACCCAAAAATACAGGCAAAAGGTGTGATGTATGTACGTTCTCATGATAGTCTAAACCTAATCATATCTTGAACTTGGACTTATAGTTACATGAGTAATAAAGTCACCCAGTTCCTGGTGTTTGCTTATAGAAGTCGGAATGACATGAAAAACTTTGGATATTTGAGTCAAATACAAACTTGGATAAATTTGTACAAGATTTGATTGGAACTCCCCATTTAAGGACTTTATGGCAGACGGCAGGTGTCAGACCTCTCTTCTGCAATAGAAAGTCAGTCATAAATGCTAAAGCTGCTATGCACGGAAGAAAGGCACACATAATCACCCCTGTGCATTTCATATATTTATACAAACCAAAGTGCTTCAGAGCACTATTAAGCTGCAATGCTCCTATATGAGGAATGAATGTCACCCCACCATGGCTGGTTGCTTTGCTTAAGTAACTAAGGCTGACCTAAGTCTCAGCTTACTGAGATATTTTAAAAGGAACTGTGCACAGTCTTATAGAATAGAAAATCCCATCACTTAGAAACACTGTCCACATTCTGCTATGGCAATAAACAAAGCAAGCACACACAGCAGTCTGATCTATGCTAAACCTTTCAATAATCTGGGAATTGCCATAAGTCAGGAAAGTGGCCTTTTCTCAATGGTGTACTGCTGTATAGAAGATTCATTACTGTACTGTTGTATACAAGATGCACTACCTACAACCCAATCTTTCATTTGAGAAATCACTCCAAAAATTATTCCTAATGAGTATCAAGGTATTCGTATGAAATGTAATCCAAATTGAATTCTGTGAAGTCTGGTGTGTCCATTAATTACAATGCCCTTCAGAAACAAGTCTCATGAATAATCACACTAACATTCCATTATTTGTTTTGTGAAGTAAAGTTCTATTTGGAAACTTCCGATTTTGCTTTTCCATTGCTGATGGAGGCTTAATAAGCATTATTTGTAAAAAGCCAAATGATTTGTTTAGATGATAGTGAACGCCACTTTTAACCTAATAGACCCCTTTTAATGGGCAGAATAAATTGTCTGTTACATAGAGATGAGTTATTCTGATTTCGTAAAATGCCATAATATTCTGAAAGCATTAAGGGAGTGCAGAATGACATTAATTCACTCAGTAACGTTCCAGAACAGTTGGTTCAATATGAATACATACATATGAAAAATAGTGATTCATAGCATTCATGAGCTATCTTAATTATCCTAAAAGCTTTCAAGAAACTCTCCACAAATATACTTTTTCAAGAAAAAAATATGCTAGCCCATTAACTTAAAAAAATAAGTATTATAACTGGGATTTTTATGTGTGCAATAGGGAGAAAGTCAAGGAAAGGGGTATGTTTAAGTGGGGAATCACAATCTAGTAAGTAGAAATAGATTTAAAATTTATTTCTCATGTGACTTCATGCCATGGGGTCTATTTTGTTTTAAAAACTGCATGTATCTAATAATGCAACAAATGAATTAGAAACAAACTATTTTGCAGATCCCATGATGAGAGTCTTGGGGGCACATGCCACCTATCTCCAGTGGGAGTCTGGAGCTGAAGAAGCCAAGGCTACTTTTCAGATGGAAATTGGCAATTCTATGCTTTGCATAAGGAAAGCATCTAC
This sequence comes from Montemys delectorum, assembly GCA_019843815.1. NCBI lineage: Eukaryota > Metazoa > Chordata > Mammalia > Rodentia > Muridae > Montemys > Montemys delectorum. The sequence continues at coordinate 4,135 of JADRCD010237551.1, read as the reverse complement.
CATCAATATTCGAGTATATTGCTTACAGGCTTAAAGTTATAACACTAATCTTATATATCTGATTTCAGAAAACCTGGAAAGATTACATGTTATCTCAGAACAAATAGTGCACAGCGCTAGCTCTCTGTGGGTGCTGCTGTGAATCTGATACCCTAGAATTGAGGACAGTATAACCTGGTTTCAGATTTAAATTTAGAGTACCAATATCTTGAAATTTAATTTCTTATTTCTGAGAAAACTGATAAAACCTCCACCTTGTTCTTCAAAGCAATGAATGAGAGACTCAGAAAACAAAAATTCTTCATAAGAATTCCTGTAGTATAATTATGTTATATAATCCAGTAGCTAGCCTTATTATATGATAAAGTTATGATAAGCTTTAGTCACATTTTACTATATTTTAAACTTTCACATGAAGCCCCCAAATTAAACAGGCCAGAGACATGATTCATGGATACATAGCTTGCTGTGCAAGCATGAAGATCTGGGTTTGAATCCTCTGAATGGGTGTTAAGTTCCATGTGGTAGTACTGGCATCTATAATCCCAGCATTGAACACAGAGATAGAAGAGAGAGAGAGAGATAAGACAATCTCAAGAAGCTCAGAGGCCAGATGGCTTGGCTCATGATGGAAGAAGGATGGAGTGGGGAGCTTATCTCAAAGAGAGGAAAAGGTGAGGACCACATGCCAAGATTGCCTTTGGGTTTGCACAGGCACACCATGGCATGGAGGCAAACACATTTGCACACAGGATGTATTTGCACACATAAACACAGGCCTGCTCTTTTCTTTAGGGAAAAGGCAGAAAAAGGAGGTGGAAGGGAGGGGGCTGGGAGGCGTGAAGGGAGGGCTAATTGCAATTGGGATGTAATGTATGAAAGAAAAACAAAAAAAGATCTATTAAAATTTATTTAGTTCAAATAAGATAAATTCCCAAGTGATTAATCATTTTAACATACTTACTTAACATACACTTTAACAGGGTGCTCTAATTGTACCTGCGAAATATTCTTAGGGGCTCATGTTACTAAATTACATTGTTATGAGTAGCAGAGTAGCCTTTGATAAGACGTAGTCATCCATGTCATAATATTTTAGGGAAGCCATTGGGATAAATCTGAGCCCACCAAAGTCCTTCTATATTCCTCTGCTGCAATTTTCCCTGGAGGGTGCGAAATCACTGTTTTGAACCCTCTTATGTCAGAAAAGGCTCCTGTGTCTCCACCTACTTTGAGATGAGTGACAATGAAGACTCACCATCAAGAGGAAAATTTTCCATTGAAAATGAACTAACTGCAAAATGACCAGGAATGGTGAACTCTGCCCTAGTCTCATGTAGTTTACTAGCCTGAGATATTGATGAAGAGAGAAATATACCAAAACTAGGGCTAAACAAACTCAAAAGTGTATCATACCCAGGCAATGGCCTAGTAGTTGGTGCTAACACTCATTGAGGAGTAAGATGATCCCTACCAGGGGCTTGAAGTTGAATGAAGAGCTGGGAGTGCGCCCTGAAACCTGAGCAAGGTTTCTGGCAGAGATAAGCGTGTTGAGGAAGATGCCTTTTCTGGGTGAATTTTCTCCTTGAGGAGGTCTTAAGGGGTGTGTCTGTGTCTAAGACCCAGAAGCACAGCCAAGTGTGAACAGCATCCACACAAATGAGTATCATAGAGTTGGGATGGAGTCTTAAAGAAGCTCACAAAGGATGAGCATAAAAAGAGATGTCCCCAAGTGAGATTTTTGGAACCTGAGCAGAATAGAGAGGGTAGTTGTCTGATGGAATATCCGGCATTGGGGGCTACAACCCACTGGGAAGAAGAAAATCGCCCCACCTAGTCAGGTACAGGCATCTTGTCATTAGCTGTCTGATCTTAGGAGGAGTAGGAGTGTGGGAAATCCTGGGTAGTACAGCACTAGAGACAGAAGGAGCAGTTAAATAAGTTAATATATCTAAGTTAATAGGAGCCAGCTTTCTCACTGGCAGGTAAGGATCTATAAATATAGAGGATAACAGAAATGAATCCTGTGCTGCTGGAATAGAACTGAACAAAGGAGTGGTTTGAGAACATGTTTTTCAATCTATAGGTGTAGATGCATTTGTGTGTGCCCTGGCTTTGTGCAGCACACCAGGTTGTGGTTTAGATGTGATATGTCTGTGCTCTGTGCTTCATCTGGAAAACAACTCTTTAACTAGCAGTAAACAGGTAACCTTGTTGGTTTTGGCTTCTAAGTATCAAAGTCCAGGAAAATGAACCGGGAATCCCCAGCAATCCAGTTCCAGAATGGATCCTGGAGATAAATTGTTCTAGAAAGGATGCCCCCAAAGATTTGGGGAATATGTGAAAAATGTCATGGAAACTATATGGAAGAAGGAACATTAATATATTAATATATTAATATATTAAAGTCATTTCCATCCTTAGTAAGTTATGCAAGTCACTGAATAATCTACAGCCATAGTAGCTACAAAGAAAAATGCAAGGCTGGAAATTAGATAAATAGAAAGAAAACAAAATGATTCTTAGAAAGCAACCACAAAATGAACAACAGAAGTTATCTTTTAACATGTAAAACAAAAAAATACTTCTAAGAACAGTATAAGAAAGAAGAGATATGGCGAAAAAATATTGTGGATGTAATTTCAAATACAGTAGAGATTTAAATGCACTTAAGAGAATTCTATAAAATTTATGCCAACGGAATTACAGAAGTTGCTGGACAAGTTTACAGAAAACTACTATTATTATTTCTTATAGGTAATGTGTGTGTTGAATTGGTTAGACAGGCTACAGCAAGGCTATAGAACTGGCTGGTGGCAAATGCTTTTCCACACACAACAAAAAACATGAGTTTGATAGTATCAGTGTCTCACTGAACCTTTAAAGAATATATTATTCCTATCTTCCTTGAATTGTTTGTGGAAATAGAAAGAGAGCAGGATCCATTCTTGCAGAAGAACAAATCTAATACACTTCTAATGCTTAAATCTGGCATAGACACTACAAGAGTAAAATAGAAAACTAATCTCATTTGAACATAAAGCACAAAAATCTAAATTAAACATGAGAAAAACAGAAAAAACAATTTTTAGAAGAATAGTGCAGAATGCCAAGTATTCTACTATAATAATCTATGTATACACATGGTCCACATACAGTCAGTTATTCAGGGAAGGCTGCAATGATATTACACAAAATACAGTAATGTAGCTCTACATACTAACAGAATAGGAAGAAGAAAAGATACACAGTCATCTCAAAGACTATAGGACAGCTATCTCTCAACTTAATGCCCCTCTAATGAGAAAGCACTGCCATCTCTAGCAAATTTCCTCTGCATCAAATCATGCCAATTATCACATGGAGAAGTTGTTATAAGTCAGTGAGAGGCAAGGGGGCTGAGACCACTTTTCCTAGTCAGTCTTTTTCTGGCTGTCTTTCTAAGCAAATAATAAAGGGGAATGAACATGACACAGGGATAATTTTTTAATAAATAAAATTAACAGAAAATCTAAAACAAAGTCTTAATGTATATAATAAGACTTTCATAAGTGTCTCTGCAATTGATCAATAGGCACAGGAAACCCACAACATGTCACTTAAAGCATGTTCTAAAATATATCATCAAATGATATCAATATAATCACAAGACACCTCGCAAAAAGTCAAACAAAAGTTCTGCAGGAGATGTGTACAAAATAAACTTGCAGGTGTGTAGTAAACACCGTGCTTGTAGATGTAGACCATGAACATCGTAAGGAGCCTATTCTTCCCATGATAGTGTGCATGTAGCATTTACCACCACAATCTCAATTAAGTTTTTCATGAATCTAGAACAAGGATTATGGAAATGTATATCGAAAAGTAAAGATTCAACAGCAGCCAAGACAATTTTAATGAACAAATAAGAGCCAGACATGATGGCACAGGACTTTAATCTTAGAACTTAGTGGCAGATCTCTGTGAGTTTGAAGCCAGACTGATCCACAGAGAATGAGACAGCCAGAGGTACACAGTGAGACCTGGAGAACTTGTCTCAAATAAAGAAAGAAAAAAAACCCAAAGATGTAGGACTTAGTTTACCAGAAATCTATCTATCTATCTATCTATCTATCTATCTATCTATCTATCTATC
>JADRCD010237550.1:0-10782 GCA_019843815.1 Montemys delectorum | reverse complement strand
AATCATGTAACTTTTCTCATCATAATGCAAGAGAAGTTAAAAAAAAATGGAAAGATCTCCCATGCCCATGGATTGGCAAGATTAATATAGTAAAATTGGCCATCTTGCCAAAAGCAATCTACAGATTCAATGCAATCCCCATCAAAATTCTAACTCAATTCTTCACAGACTTGGAAAGAGCAGTTTGCAAATTCATCTGGAATAACAAAAAAACCTATTCTCAACAACAACAACAACAACAACAACAACAACAACAACAACAACAAAAAACCTCTGGGGGAATCACCATCCCTGATCTTTAGCTTTACTACAGAGCAATTGTGATTAAAAAAAAAAAAACTGCATGGTATTGGTACAGTGACAGGCAGGTAGATCAATGAAACAGAATTAAAGACCCAGAAATGAACCCACACACCTATGGTCACTTGATTGTTGACAAAGGAGCTAAAACTATCCAGTGGAAAAAAGACAGCATTTTCAACAAATGGTGCTGGCTCAACTTGTGGTTAGCATATAGAGGAATGCAAATCGATCCATTCTTATTTCCTTGTATGAAGCTCAAGTCCAAGTGCATCAAGGACCTCCCCATAAAACCAGATACACTGAAACTAATAGAAGAGAAAGTGGGGGAAAACCTCGAGTACATAGGCACAGGGGAAAATTTCCTGAACAGAATACCAATAGCTTATACTCTAAGATCAAGAATAGACAAATGGGACCTCATAAAATTACAAAGCTTCTGTAAGGCAAAGACACTGTCAATAGGACGAAAAGGCAACCAACAAATTGGGAAAAGATCTTTACCAATCCTATATCTGATAGAGGACTAATATCCAATACATACAAAGAACTTAAGAAGAGAAACAAATAACCCTATTAAAAATGGGGTACAGAGCTAAACAAAGAATTCTCAACTGATGAATATCAAATGGCTGAGAAGCACCTAAAGAAATGTTCAGCATCGTTAGTCATCAGAGAAATGCAAATCAAAACAACCCTAAGATTCCACCTCACACCAGTCAGATTGGCTAGGATAAAAGACTCAGGTGACAGCAGATGCTGGAGAGGTTGTGGAGAAAGAGGAGCACTCCTTCATTGCTGGTGGGATTGCAAGCTGGTACAACCACTCTGGAAATCAATTTGGCGGTTCCTCCAGAAATTAGACATAATACTACCAGAGGACCCAGCTATACCACTCCTTTGAATATGCCTAGAAGATGCTCCAACATGTAATAAGGACATATGCTCCACTATATTCATAGCAGCCTTATTTATAATAGCCAGAAACTGGAAACAACCCAGATGTCCTTCAACAGAGGAATGGATACAGAAAACGTGGTACATTTACACAACGGAGTACTACTCAGCTACTAAAAACAATGAATTTATGAAATTCTTAGGGAAATGAATGGATCTGGAGAATATCATCCTGAGTCAGGTAACCCAATCACCAAACAACACATATGGTATGTAGTTTCTGATAAGTGGTTATTATCCCAGAAGTTTGGAATACAGAAGGAACAACCCACAAACTACAAGAAACTCAAGAAGAAGGAAGGTCAAAGTGTGGGTACTTCGTTCCTTCTTAGAAGGGGGAACAAAATATCCATGGAAGGAGTTGCAGAGACAAACTATGGAGCAGAGACTAAAGGAAGGACAATCCAGAGACTGTTCCACCTGGGAATCCTTTCCATATTCAATCATCAAACCTAGACACTATTATGGATGCCAGCAAGTGCTGGCTGATAGGAGCCAGATGTAGCTGTCTCCTGAGAGGCCCTGACAGTACCAGACTAATACGGAAGTAGAGGCCCACAGCCATCCATTGGACCAAGCACAGGGTCTCCAATGAAGGAGCTAGAGAAAGGACCTAAGGAGCTGAATGAAGGGTTTGCAGCCCCTTAGGATGAACAACAATATGAACTAACTAGTACCCTCAGAGCTCCCAGGGACTAGACCACCACCAAAGAGTTCACGTGATGGGACTTATGGCTCCAGTAGCACATGTAGCAGAGGATGGCCAAGTCGGTCATCAATGGGAGAAGAGGCCCTTGGCCTTGTGAAGGTTCTATTCCTCAGTGTAGGGGAATGCCAGGACCAAGAAGCGGAAGAGGTGGTAAGCAGGGGAAGTTGGGAGGGAACCGGTTTTGTTTTGTTTTGTTTTGTTTTGTTTTGTTTTGTTTTGTTTTGTTTTGCTTTGTTTTTCTGGAGGGGAAACTGGGAAAGGAGATATAATTTGAAATGTAAATAAAGAAAATATCTAATTAAAAAAAATAAAGTCTCAGCTGGCCAGGTAAAGCGTCCAGTTTAAAAAAAAAAAATTAAAGGAAGGCGTTCCCACTGGGGTGTCTCTCCTTCAAAAACTATTACTAGGAAGCAAACATCCAAATCTTCCTTTCGCTTGGCTTCTTTTATAGCCCCTAAAAATCCCCTATTAGTTGACATTTTCCTTTCAAGCTTGACTGTTCTTGTTTTAAAAGCAGAAGGGGAGGTAGTTAAGGCAAAGAGATCATCTATTTCTGCCCTAGAAGGATTTTTATCATGAAAACAATCCCCTTCTTTAACAAGATCATATTCCTCTGCTTCATCATACAGTTCTTGTTTTTCCTCATCACTTAACCAATCACCCCCTGTTTGTGCCTTAAGGAGATTAGTGGTAGGTGAGGATGTATTATATGACTTAATTTTTGTCCTCAGAGGAGTTACCTCTTCCTCTGAGAGTGCTTCTTCTGCAAGAATTCCACTTCTGGTTTTTCTGAAAGAATGTCTCTAATGTGTACCCATAATGATAATGCTTGAACTAGGACCCATTTAGGGCCATGGCATTCATAAAATTTCATCTCTTGTCCTACCTTTTTCCAATTTTCTAAAGCCAGGCTTCCTTCCTCTGGGAACCATGGATTGACACTCAGTACAAAGTCATAAAATGCTGCCAAACTCTTCTTTGAAGTTGTAACACCTCCACTTTCTAGCATATGACTCAATACTGCCAGGAACAAGCCTCTGTTTTTGGACTATGAATGTCCCATGATTTTTACTTTCTTGTCATCTAAACTCAATGCTTCTCTATCAAGGAGTCTGCAGCACTCTCGACGAGGTCCTATCCTTTACCTGAAAAAGTATTTTTTTAGAAAAAGGAGAGAGAAAGCTTACCTACTTTGAGCCCCACATTCCTGCACCACCTGCCACGGACCACCCCAGCCAAGTATGGGGGTCCCTGGAATGAGGGTCTTCGAAGCTAGGTAGGTAAGGATTTGGCGGTGACAAACAGAAGCAAACACAGAGGCAGTTTGAATCTGAGTGTATTTTGCAGCTCCTAAGCAGGGTATTTTATACATTAAAAAACCAAACATTGCAACTCTTAGAAACTGAATCCAGTGAAACAATCACAAATACCAACAAAATTCATTTAGCACACAGTAAAGAAAAAAAATCATCAAAGCATCACAACTCTGAAATTATGTATTCAGTGAATCACAAACAGAGCAAGCAACATCATTATTAATATAAATCATCAAAATGTAACAACTCTAAAAGAATGTATTCAGTGGGGCAGTTGTCCAAGGATAGTGGCATATTTCAAAGAGCAGGTTAATAAATCTCTATGGTCAGTGCTCTTAACCACTGAGCCAACTCTCCAGCCCCATATGGTCAATTATTATTTAACATCTAATGCCTGATTTTTTTTATAAATCTTCAATGCATAAATTTAAACTATTTTAATTCTTTCTAATTAAGGCTTTTTTTATTCATATACCAAAACCCACCTCCAATGACTCATGTGTAGCCATATGAAATTTTATTGTTGGGAAAGTTTTTATCTGTCATAATGCTATTATATAACTTTATAAATGATTTATAAAGCAAAGCATTAGTTTTCCCAGATATAAGATCATGTTAGTGACCCCATTTCAAGGGACAGTGTCTTACCCATTATTCTCGCTTAAGATCTTAGCCTAGGCTACCAAGAACATCTCATAAATTAGAAAAGAGGATAGAAAACATAAAACAGATAAATTGCCAAGAGAACTACAGCTCAATAATTTTTCTCCAGTTAAGAGTTCCACAACAGGTTTCAGGAGACCTCCCTCTTTTGAAGTCAATCACCTAGTCTGTGGAACTTGTCACATAGATCCTACTGGAGATGATGTGGCACTCTATGATATGCATAAAGGCTAATTTAAGGTCTTTTACTTGTGCTTCACCTATGTTACAATACACAGGGCCTAGACATATTTCCTGGCTATTATTGTTTTTACATTGTCATCTAGAAATGTGGGTTTGAGAAGATTATAATTCTGTCTATTCTTGTCCTTGTTGGTTGGTGTTTTGTTCCTTTCGTTTACTCTCTGTTTTTTATAAGAATATAGTGGCTGTGGGTTGTCTGGTAAAAAAAAAAAAAATTCTGGGATCCTGACGGGTGTGGCCACTATGGGTTCCAGGTAAAATGTGTTGCTGGGTATTGGGAGATAACATTTAAGACTGGGGATGGGCTAGGGGAGGCTAAAAGAGAGAGGAAAGCACAGTGTTCCATCAGGATATCCTTAGTTAATCCTCTGGGAATGGGGCCGAGAGTAACAGAAGGCCACAGCAACAGGTCTGCTATAGAGCTAAGTATGAGACTGTGAGAGATTGGACTCAGAGAAGCAGAGGGAGAGGTGAAGATATGAAGATATGTAGTTAGCCTACTTGCTTCCCTAGCCTATAGGTTCCCAGAGCATGCCTGTTGGAGTAAGAGTGGGGGATAAAAGTGCAGGGAGCGGGAAGTATAGGCACGTATCTGTGGGATCCACTAGGGAAGTTGTTCTGCTACATAGAAGGGAATGAGACAGAGGGGTTGGGTCTGGATGAGAGAAAAGGGGTGATGATGTGCAGTTAGTCTATCTGCTTCCCTGGCCAGATGGACCTGCATATTTGCTTGTTTTAATGCAGACAAATTCAGAGCTGTGCAAGCAAACTTGTCTTCTTTTCTGTAAATACTTATTAGAATAATATTGTTTTTGCCAATGTGATGGCTATTCTTGGTTGTCAACTTGATCATATCTGGAATGAGCTACAATCCAAAAATGGAGGGCACACCTCTGAGAGATTTTTCTGCTGGGCTTGAAGTGGGTGAATCCACATCTAGTCCAGACATTTAAGTCAGGAAGACACATATATTTATATCTGGTACAGATCTTGAAGACATATTCCTTTGATTCAGACATTAAGACAGCCTCTAACCCAAATCTTGAAGCAGGAAGATACACCTTTAGTATTGGCCATTCCTTCTGCAAAAAGGACATAAAAGAAGGGAGCTTTTGCTCTTTGTATGCTTGTCCTTCCCTTGCTAGCACACTCATCTCTTCACTGGCATTGGGGCATATTTCTTGAGGATTATAGCACATACAGAAGACCAGCTGAGATAGCCAGCCTTGTGAGACTGAGCAACTAGCAGATTCTTGGACTTTCCATTCACTGCTAGCCATTGTTAGATTAGTTAAACTGGAGGCTTTAAGCCTATAAATCACATATATGAAAGAATAGAGAGATTTTTTCCCCACACATTCTGTGGATCCACAGAGCCCTAACTAATACAGCCAAATACATTTTTCAGTATTTTATGAATATATGTATGTTTGTGAGTGCTTTGAAAAACTGTCATTGTGTAGTTCTTTAGTTCATAGGCACATACGCATTGTTCTTCTAATCTATTCATGTTCAATGAGTGTCCAGGTGCACTGCTATAACAATAATCTCATTTGTTCTGCTGTATGTTGCGTGTGTATAAACACGCTTACTCCAGCTAGGCTCTGGAATCAGCAGCCACCCACCGCTGTCTACTTCAGCCCCACAGCTAACGCTTTTCCCATAAACGCTGAGAGCTGTGATCACTCAACACCGGCCATCCACCCCCACGGCCAGCTCCGCTAAACCTCTAACCCATGGCCATGCCCTTTCTCCTGCTCATCTAAAACACTGAAGATGGAAAACACTAGACAGCCTTAATAGTTTAAAACTAGCCAAATGACACAACCGCTGGGTGCGGATTCTATTTTCTTAAACTCATCGGCTATCTTTTGTAAGAAATCTTCCAGTTGGCGGAAGCTGCCACTGATTCTAACAGTCCCTAGATCCTCCTCTCTCCAAAGCCTGGCCGAAAAGCCCCCTCTCTACCTTGTCTCCTCCTCTTCCTCCTGAGACACGGAAACTCTGCCTCTATATCTTCACCCAGCGATTGGCTTCTGCTGTCTTTATTGACATATCAGCACCCCGCCCCCAGCTTTACAGGTAAAACCATCAGCACTTCTCTTACACTACTTCTGTGGGTGGTAGATTAATATTAAATAGTACTTGCTGTAGTATGTACATTTACACTATGTGCTTAGGACTGTGTACATTGCTGTTCTTATATGTAGACAACTTCAGAGCTGTACTTGTAAACCCATCTGGTATCTTTTAAATTCATATTAGATTATGCTATATTAGTAGTACATTGTTTTTGCAAATATACCATTGTGCAGTATTTTAGGCATACATGTCTATATTTTGCAAAGCTGGTGTTGTGTGATATGTGAGTTATTGATGCATATGAGACCTTCTCCGATCCCATTCGTGTTCAATCAGTATCTGGGTGTACTGTTTAAAAATTATCTCATGTGCTCTGCTTTCCAATCAGTCACCTTTTCTTTTACAGTACGTTTGTGTGTAGTACATTGCTATTACAGTGTTCTTGCTATTGTAACAGTACTACCATTTGCACTATCTGTTTCTCAATGATGGTTCACTTTCCACTGCTCCATTAATATTTCAATGTTCAGGTAGACTACAATACTATTCTCATGTATACATTTTGCTAGTAAGCCTAGTAACACTTCTATTACTGGATTTCTCTGCAATATGCTATCATTACCAGAGTTCTTGCTGCTGTGCTGTGATATTACTACCGTTTTCATGGTGAACTTCTCCATCCCCATATACTGGGATACTTTTAGGAACGTGTGTGCCACTGTTCTTGTGCAAGCATCTTCAAAAGTATACTAGTAAATTCTTTTGCTTTGTTTTTAAATGCACAACAGATTACACTGCAGTAGTTTTTACATTTGTTTTGCCAACATACCATTGTGCAGTGTTTTAGTCATAGGTGTGTGTGTGTGTGTGTGTGTGTGTGTGTGTGTGTGTGTGTGTGTTGTAAAGTTTCTATTGTGTAGTGCCGGAGTTATAGATGTGTATGCAGTACTCCATTCATGTACAATCATTGTACTACTTACTACTATAATAATAATAATAATCTCAAGTGCTCTGGTCTCCAGTAGATTTATCATCACTTGTTACATTTTATCTGTGTGCTGTACATTGGCATTACAAAGTTCTTCGTGTTATAGTCCTACCATTTGCACTATGTGCTCATTACCGTGGTGCACTTAAGAACACCTTGCTGCAGGTATGATTCAAGCAACTTCAGAGCTGCATGAATATACCATCATGCACGTTAGATTATGCTGGCTGACTCTTGACAGAACACCACTGGGCAGCGTTTTCAGTCATATGTGCATGTGTTGTGTGAAGATGTCATTGCATAGTGCTTGAGTTGTAGTGGTGCTCTACTGTTCTACTTCATGCTCAGCATCCAAGTTCAGTCCTATAAAAATAATCACATGCACTCTACTTTTCAGTGAAACAATGACCACTTCCGTTACAGTACATCTGTGTATGGTACATGAGTATTACAAAGGTCTCACTCTTGAACATACCACCATTTGCACTGTATGCTTATCAATCCTTGTATGCTTAGTAAAGTGTGAGCTGCTGCTCTAATCCAGGCAAGTGAATGATATGGTTAAACCTGTCTGCTTTGTTGTAATTAGATTAGGCTGCAGTAGTACTGAGTTCTCTTTTGTAAAGTGAGCATTGTGCAGTGTTTTAATCATGTGTACAAGTGCTCTTCAAAGATTTTGTTGACTTATTGATGCACATGCCACGGTCTCCTACTCCATTAATGTTAAATAAGTGTCCAGGTGAACTGCCGTAGCAATCTCACAGCTCTGCTTTCCATAAATGTATCCCCATTTCTGTGAGTGCATTTGTACGTACGAATTGTGTTACAGAGCTCTTACCCATGTGCTTACCCACCCAGTGCACTAGCCTACTCATAAACACGTGCTGTGTGACTCTTTTAATAAATCCTGCCGTGGGAGTCCTTTGACCATTTAAGTTCCCAGAAGAAAAACACACACACAGCCCTTATGTTTTATAAGCCTTAAGCAGCACAATAGCTGGGCAGCTGCCTACCCTCCATGCTGTTAGCATCGACCTCATATCAATGACCACCCCATTATCCCTTACTATATTTCATCTGGGCTGCTCTTAGTTCCAATTAGTTCACATTCTTTTGGCCCAGAGCCCAGGGTACTCTCCTTGCTTCTCTACCCCATGGTGGTTCTGGTGCGCTCGCTCAAGTGCTCTCTCTCTCTCTCTCTCTCTCTCTCTCTCTCTCTCTCTCTCTCTCTCTCTCTCTCTCTCTCCTACACATTCTTACTATTCCATAGTGGCTTCTCTCTCCCCTGCTCCTTCCTCGTGGTCTGTAGCCTGGAAAACCTAAACCCCGTCTATGTCTATCTTTCTTCTCCTCAGACATTGGCTGCTGGCATCTTTTTTTTACCAATCAGAATTAACTGAGGCAGGTTCCCAGAAGCTACATGCAGACTCCAAATCTTGGGAGCCAGACTTAGCATTACAATAAATAGCAAAAGACAAAACCTCAACAAACATGTATACATTGTTGATCAGGTTCAGACAACGTAGACATAAGTATATATGGCTGTTTTGTGATAAATGCACAACAGATTCAGCTTCAGTAGCAGTATACTTGTCCACTTTTGCCAAAATCACAGCACTCATGATGCAAATTTTGCAAGGCTCAGTCATTTAACTCTGAATTCATGTGCATGAACTATGGGAGGCTCGTGTCTGTAGATACACCACTCATGGTGCATGTACTGCAGAGGCTCATGCTTGTAGATGCATGCCTGCAATGCAGCACAGCACTCAGGGTGAATGCACCTTGGAGAATTATGCCTGTAAGCCAGCACTCAGGGTGAATGCACCTTGGAGAATTATGCCTGCAATGCAGCACAGCACTCAGGGTGAATGAACCTTGGAGAATCATGCCTGCAATGCAGCACAGCACTCAGGGTGAATGCACCTTGGAGAATTATGCCTGTAAGCCAGCACTCAGGGTACTTTGGGACATTCACACCTGTAATTCAGTACTCATAGTGCATATACTGAGAGAAGCTCATGTTAGTAACCCTGCATTCGTGAATGTACAATAGGAGGCTCACACCTGTAACCCATCACTGAGGGTGCATGTACTGTGGCAGGTGGACACCCGCAGCCCAGAACTTTCAGTGTATACATTGTGAGAGACTCACACCTGTAACTTAGCATTCATTGTTCATGTACTTTAGGAGAGTCATGCCTATGATCCAGCACTGATGGTACATGTACTTTGAGATCTCACACCTATAATCCAGCACTCATCATTCATGCACTGTGGATGAATCACACTTGTAACCCAGAATTCCTTGTGCATGCATGCACTGTGGGAGGCTCACGCCTGAAACCTGGCATTGATTATGTGTGGACTGTGAAGTGCTCCATTCTCTCTCCCTCTCTACTCTTTCTCTCTCTATCCAATAACTACTTTTTCTTTTTTCTTTTCCTTCCTCTACCCATCTACCCTCTCATTCCTTTCTCTGCTTTCTATTCTTTTTCCTCAATTTTTCTCTTCTTTCTGCCTTCTAGCTCTTCTACCTCTCCCCAGTCTCTACCATTTCTTTTTCTGAGCTCACTCTTCTCCTTTCTTCCTCCTCTCTCTGCTCTTTCTCTCCCCTATCTTTTCTCTCTCACACTCTCATCTCTCCTAATCATCTCTGCCCTCTATTTCCTCCACCTTCTACTGTCTCTCCCTCGCCTTGTCTCTTTTTCTCTATTTTCTCTTTTTCTCTCATCACCCTCCATTCCACTCTCTTAAATATTTCTTTCATCTCTTTCCTCTCTTCCTTCTATCTCTCCTCTCTCTTCTTTTGTCTCGTCTCCTCATTCTCTCCTCTCATCCCCCTCCTTTATCTCCAGTCTCCCTTCCCTCTGTCTCAGACCTCTTTCCATCTTCTTTCTGGTTTTCTCCTAGGCTTCTCTTGCCCCTGTACAACCCCCTCACAACACTCCCAAATCTTTCTTCCTGCTTTCTTTTCTTTCTCCATTTCTCTCCCTCTCTCTCATCACTCACCCATCTCTCTTTTCTCTATCCCTTCTCTCTTCCCTTTCTCTTCTCTCCTCTAGCCCCTTTCTCCCTTTCCCCTCTTCCTTCCCTCTCATTTTCCCATTTTGCTCACTCTTCTGTGTCCTCTCTTTTTTCTCAACTCTCTTTTCCCTCATTTCTCTCCTCATTCTCTCCACAGCCTTTGTTTTCACTTTCTCCCGGCCCTCTCTCCTCTTTTATTTTCTCTTCTCTTTCTCTCTCCTATCTCTCCTCTCACTTCCCTTTCTCCCTTCTCTCATTCTCTCATCTCTCTCTTGTCTGTGTGATTTCTTTCATACCCTTCACTCCTATCTCAGCTTTCTCTCCTCACACTCTCTCCTGTCTGTTCTCTTTCTCACCTCACACTCTCTCCTGTCTGTTCTTTCTCACCTCACACTCTCTCCTGTCTGTTCTCTTTCTCTCCTCACACTCTCTCCTGTCTGTTCTTTCTCACCTCACACTCTCTCCTGTCTGTTCTCTTTCTCTCCTCACACTCTCTC
>JADRCD010237549.1:24332-58768 GCA_019843815.1 Montemys delectorum | reverse complement strand
TGTGTGTGTGTGTGTGTGTGTGTGTGTGTGTGTGTGATGCCTGTGTGGATATGTGTGTAGGTGCCTCCACCTGGGAATGTGGAGACCAGAGGTTGATGTCAGAATGTCTTCTTCAATCTCTTCTTCATCTTATTTTATTTTAAAGACTTATTTATTTTATGTGTAGGAGTGAGTGTTTTGCCTACATGCTTGTCTGTGCGTTACATGCATACCTGGTGCCCAACAAGTCTAAAAGAGGTCATCAGGTCCCCTGAACCTGGAGTTACAGGTGGTTGTGAGCTGCTATGTAGTGCTGGAGGGTCAAACCTGGAACTCCTGGGAGAACAGCCAGAGCTCTTAACCACTAAGCCATCTCTGGAGCCTTTTCCTTCCCTCCCTCTCTCCCTCTCTCCCTCTTTCCCTCCTTCCCTCCCCCTCTACCTCCCCTTTCTTTCTTTCTTTCTTTCTTTCTTTCTTTCTTTCTTTTTCTTCCTTCCTTCCTTCCTTCCTTCCTTCCTTCCTTCCTTCCTTTCTTTCTTACTTTCTCTCTTTCTCTCTTTCTCTCATTTTTCAAGGCAGGGTTTCTGTATGTAGCCCTGGTTGTCCTGGATCTCACTCTGTGGACCAAGCTGGGCTCAAACTGACAGAGATCCGCCTGCCTCCGCCTCTCAAGTGTCAGAATTAAAGGCGTGCACCACCACTGCTCACTTTAGTTTTTGAGTTGATCACTGAACTATTTCATCTTGGCCAGCAGGCTAGTGAGTCCTGGATCCATGGCTCCGCCCCCATGCCACATACTCAGTATTTTTGGTGCGTACCACAGCACCTAGTTTTATTGACTCTTTGTAAGTTATATACATCATGCACCCCATCTCACTCATCTCCTCATTCCCTGGTATCCATCCTTAACCCTTGAAACCTTCCCCTACCCTAATAACACACACACACACACACACACACACACACACACACACACACCAAACAAAGCATAGAAAACATCTATCTCATCCTGGAAGCTGCAGTGTGTCCCACAGCATACCCCTTTGTCCATGCATCTTCTCATGCAATGAGTCATTCGAGGTCTTTGGCTTCTGTGATACCATCAATATTGAATCTTCAGTGGGACTCCTTCTGGTTATTCTGTTGTTGCCCTGTGTCATGCAGACCTTGCACCTTTGGGTCAGTAGGATCGGCCTGACCCTTTTACTTGACCCAACGGTTCACAGATGATTCAGATTTTGGGGTGGGCTAATTCAAAGCCCTGGATCTAGGCCTTGGTGGTGCCTGAGTTGGTCAGCCTCCTGGCTCCCCTTTATCTACATCTCCAGGGTGAGTTCACCAGCACTGCTCTGCCTAGGCCACCCATGCCATCGGCAAGGCCTTGCTGGGCCTTTCAAAGCATTCTGTTTGTCAAAGGGGGACGTAGTAGGCATCCAGAGCCATGCCCACTGTGCTACCCAGTTGCATCCTAGGGCTCACTCTCCTAAGTAGGGCAGCCGGTATAGGGCTGGGCCAGCTCTCCTGCTCTGGCACCCTTGGGGGCTGGCTCGCTCGTCCCTTGAGCATCACAGCCAGCTCCACTGTGTTGTCCAGGTGGTAGCACCCAGGTTTTTTTTTTTATTTTTTTATTTTTTATTTTTTTTGTGGGTGCTGGGAATCCAAACTCAGATCCTCATGTTTACACAGCAAACCACTAAGCCATCTCTCCAGCTCATCTTGTTTTGGAGATTGGGTCTCTTGTAGCTCAGGTTAGGCCTCAAATTCTGTATATGGCTTGAGGATCCTGACCTTCCTGCCTTCACTTCCTGGGAGCTGAGATCACAGTTGTGGACCACCATGGCCAGGTTTATGTGGTGCTGGGGCTCTCAGACCTGGGGCTTCGTGTAAGCTAGGTAAGCACTCTATCACTTGAACACCCCCAGGCCCCTGGTACAGATTCCCACTAGGAAACGCTGCAGTATAGGCTGTCTGTGTAATTCTTTCTGTTGGTTGTCTACTTTTGCATCCGAGCACACTGTCTTTCCTCATAGCGGAGAAACCAGTAAGCTTTGTGCATGGCAGGTGACTCTGGGAGGAGTTGTACCTGGTATGACAGATCCTCTGTTGGGGGACCCTTCCTCCTTCTCTCTCCCCCTCTCCTCTCCTCAGTGTGCAGCCCTCATCACTCAGGTTACCTCAAGGATGAAAGATGGCCACTGACATTTCCACCACCACCCCTGCACTTCAGGCAGGGATAAGGAGAAATAAAGGCAGAAAAGTCCATGCAATGGGGCCGTTTATATTTTTTTGTGGCAGATTGTCTACAAGAACAGTTGCCAGTAATCCCTGGAGACACATGTCACTTTTCCTATCAAGAAGTGGAGTCTATTTTTCACTTCCTTAAATCAGAGCTGGTTTTATGATCCCCCTTTTTTTTTTTTTTTTTGAGTTGTTCATTGTTTGTTTTGTATTTTGAGACAGGGTCTCTCTCTACATAGCCCTGGCTGTCCTGGAACGCACTATGTAGCCCACTGTGTCCCACTTTGGCCAATAGAATGCTTTGAAAGACCCAGCGAGATTTTGCTGTTTTTGAGTATCATTCATGGGGATCCAGCTGCTGTGTAAAACCTTAGCCTAGTCCTCTTTGTGGGAAACCATGATGACAGAGGTCTAACCTTCTCTAACTCCTCCAGTTACCCTTGCCGAGGCATCAGTCTTGGTTCCCCAGCCCCAGTTGCTCCCCCATAGGACATAAGACCCACCCTGAGCCAGCTCAACTGGCTTTGGCCTCCTTGCCATCTTTAAGCTTTCCCTCTACTTCTGGTTTCTGTGCTGGACGGGCCCTGGCATAAGGCATGCTCACAGCTCTGGCTACAGTACCCGGTCACATTGCTCCTGTTCCCAGCTGATGAGTAGAACAAGCTCTGTGTCACCTGGCCTTGTTTACTACCACATTTGCACTGTCTGCACAACCCTCTGCAGCCAGGTATGGCAGGAGGCGATATGCAGCTCTGTGAGTTTTGCTGATAATGGAACTGTGGGAAGACCAGACATGGCTTCCCTTAAGGAGTATGGTGAATGTAGTCACAGAGGTTTTATGAGCATGCCTGAGCAGAGAGGGATGTCTCGGTGGTGTAGTAGACATGTTCGTGAGCTTTAAGAGAACTGGCCATGTGACCTTGGGTGTGTATTGTTGCATGTTGCCTCAGTTTCCACATTTGTAAAATGAGGCTTCCAGTGTCCATTTCAGAGGGATACAGTGAGATTAAAGGAGAAGGTGTATAGTATTTTCTCAGCAATAGTAGCCGCCCCCTTACCGTTTTTGTTTCACCTTGTGTAAGCAACTGAGTCCTTGGTTGTAGAATCAATGTTACTTGAACGGTTAGCTGTTTCTCTTCCTTAAGGGCCATCGGAGGTTAATGGCTGCTGGGGCAAGAGAGGAGTTTTTATCCGTGGTGTAAATTGTCCTTGTCCCTGTGAATAATTCCACCATGCTCATGCAAGCAACCCTAATTAGACACACTTCTTTCCCCTCTTCTTCCAGCATCAACAACAATAAAGAGACTTGTAAGTGGGTGGGTGGGAGGGGCGGGAAGGATGCAATGGTCAGTGCTAATTATCATGCTGACAATCTAGACTCACTTGGGAGATGAGCCTTCTGGAGTCTGTTCTCTTTCCACCCGGTTGAACTCAGAGGTCTGCTTCAGACTGTCAGGTGGAAATCCCTCCATCTCGTGAACCATCTCGCTTTCCCAAGCCCCATCTTTACTGTGTGTGGTTCCCAGCTCGATGGTATAATGGAGAAAGGAATCTGAGTGGCAGCGTGCACGCATCACCCTCTGCTTCCAGTCAAATCACATCCACAGTGATGTTTCCGGTGTTTACTGCCTTGGCTTCATACTCTCAGTACACGGTAGCCGTTTCCAGACACACCAGAAGAGGGCGTCAGATGCCTTTACAGAGAGTTGTGAACCACCATGTGGTTCCTAGAATTGAACTCAGGACCTCTGGAAGAGTAGTCAGTGCTCTTAACCACTGAGCCATCTCGCCAGCCCGGCTTCATACTCTTGAACTGTGGGCGGGAAGGAGCCTTTCTCCCTTAAGGTGCCTCTTTTGCGGTATTTGATCACAGCAGCAGAAGAAGCTAAAACAGAATGAGGGAGGAGTGAGAGGGGGGAGTTGGGAATGAGTATGACCAAGATACATTGTATACATTTATGAAGCTGTCAAAGGATAGATTGAAACACTTTAAAGAAGTATGTATATGAGTGTGTGCTGTGTGTGGGTATGTGCCTTGAACACAGATACCCATGTGCTGGAAGAGGGCATCAGATCTCCTGGAGCTGGAGTTATAGGTGGATATGAGCTGCTCAATGTGCCTGTAAGGGTGTTGGGAACTGAACTTAGGTCCTATGGAAGAGCAGTATGTACTCTTAACTACTGAGATATCTCTCCAGCTCCTAAAAATGTTGGTCAGAGCTTTAGCTATCAATCCAAAGACATTTTTTCATAGAAGTTCATTATAAAATTGAGTTTTTTCCTACTAAAGTTATTGCCACTGTACACTTAACAAGTTGAAATACTATAAATATTATTTTTAAATTACTTTAAAAAAAAGCTGGGCATGGTGGCTCACACCTTTAATCCCAGTGTTTGAGAGGTATATCTCTGAGTTTGAGGTCAGCCTGGTCTACAGAGAGAGTTCCAGGACTGCCCAGGGCTATACAGAGAAATCCTGTCTTAAAAAAGTAAAAATAATAAAATAAACAAAAAATCATGAAGTCAGAAAAAAAATTATTTGGTCATGTCTCCTCTTCTTCTCTGTCCCTAGTTTTCTCTGTCTCTAAGGTGGGGTTGGAAGTTGGAAATAGGGATGAGGCCGAAACAGGCCATGTGGCCACTCCATGCCTCTCTTGGAGACTGCTTCCTTGGGCTAGAGTAGCCTGAGAGTAAACTCTGAGACTGGGAGCTCTGAACAACACATTTTCAATTTGATCTGGCAGGGACTTAATCCTATGGGTAAGATCCCCCTCCCCAGTGTGTCTGGCTGGGACTTAGTCTTAAGAGCAAGAAATCCCCTGTCCCCCATGTGTGTGTATGTACTACACAGTGAAATTCCATGGTGCACATGTGGAGGTCGAAGGACAACTTGCTGTTGACTCTCTCTTTCCATCTTATGGATTCTGAAGGTGAAGCTCAGGTCTTCAGACATCCTCCCTTCCCCACACTGCTTATTTAGTAGCTATAGGAACTTAAAGCATTAAAATATGAAAATGGAATCAATAGGGTTATTTTTTTTTCCTGTGTAAACTGAGAGGCTTGGGCGCCACTGACTGGAAAACTAAGCATCCTTTTTCACATCCATCTCAGTGGCCTCTCACAACTGCCCAGGAGTGAAAGAATGCTTTGAAATACATTTTTTTCTGAGACCTCCATAAGTTGTCTGGCAGCCCCGGGGTCTGGTGACACCTATCATGATTAACTTTGAAGTCCACAGTCATCCTTCAGAAAATGTGTAGCTTGGCAGTCATAGTCCTAGGAATTCTTTGCTTTTGACTGAGCCGGAGTCATTCCTTCTGTGCCCTGCTCCTCTGTGGCTTCTCTGGTCTTGGCAAGTAGCAGTCAGTGACTTCAGCGAAGGTCTGAACCTGCTGGGGCTCTGATAGCACATTTTTCTCTGTGGTGTTTGTTCTTCAGTGACGATGGCATTCAGTTGTTGCTTGTTTATGGTTTCCGAGGTTTAGTCCATTATCATCATAGTGGGAAGCATGGCAGCATGCAGGCAGACATGGTGCTGGAGAAGCATCCAAGAATTGTATTTCTAGATCTGAAGGTATCAGGAAAAGAGAGGTCCACCAGGCCTAGCTTGGGCTTCTGAAACCTTCAAAGTCCACCCCCAGTTACATATTTCTGCCAACAAGGCCACACTAATCCTCCTAACTCCTTGATGACCCAACATTCACCTATACAAGCCTATGGGGGCTATTCTTATTCAAAGCACCACCGCTTAAGTTGCTAGCAAAGGTTTATGTGGAAAGGGAGAATGAGATAGGGGTGGGATGGGGGGGAGGAGTGAGGTTCTCTGGTTGGGCTGTATGTAGGACCCAGGGCTAAAGAGCTCTCAAAACCTTCTGCGGGTTTCTCATCAGCTCGTGGTGCCCATTGGTTGTAGTTGTAGCTACCTAGAGCAGTTCGTTAGTTTGCACTTATGGACTGCTGTAGAGGGATCGTGTGGTGATGTGAAAAGGCTCAGCGTGAGCCAGATGTGGAGTTGCTAGCCCAGCTCCCAGGGAACTGCCCCCAGAGAAGGGTGGCTGTGGCCGTATAGCTGAGCTGTGGCTTTTGGACCAGTCTCCTAGCTATGAGAACTCAGGCAAATAGCCAGTGAGCACTTTCCTCATCAATGTAATGGGGGTAAAGTTATCGTCAAACTTACCGTGTGGTGAGATTAGCTACGGTTATGCAAGGTTTTCCTATAGAAATTGTGTGCAGCTTCCTGCATTTCTAAGTTAGCCACAGCGACTCCACCCTTCCATGGTTCTGGAGGGGAACATGGTGTCCCCTGGTAGCATGTACTCATAGAGCCTGCTTTCTCTCTCCTACTGCATTATCAGGGGCTAGGAGCTTAGCTGTCCTGCCGAGATCCCACCCTACGACGCTATCCCCTCCCCTTACCCCTGCTTCTCCACCCCTTCGCCCTGTGTGCAGAGGATGCTGCAGAGTCCATAACCTCAGTGTCCTCCTGCCGCTGCTGGCAGGCTGGGCTTGCTTTGAAAATCCCACTGCTGCCCACTGTGCTTTCTTGTGAGTGCTGATGTGAACGTTTCTCTGCCAGGATCAGTGACATTCGAACACTGCCAGCACTTAGATTAATGTTGACATTTTTGGTGTTGCTTGAAATACAGATAAGCTGAAGTGTGGTTCTGCTAATGTCAGCATTTAAGAGCCTAAACTTTACAAACTGGCTGCCAGGGAAAAGCATCCTTTCTTTTTTGGATAGTAAGATCATATTTTTTTCCCCCTTTGGCTGGCAGGATGTGCCCAGCTAACTGCGTGAGTATCACAATTAAACCTTATTGATGGTTCATGATATATTGGCCGTTTTCCTGGATAATTGTCTTCGTTACTGTCTATTACCGTGAAGAGACATGACCAAGGCAACTCTTATTTAAAACAACAGTAACAACAACAGCAAAAACAAAAGCCCAAGCAAACATTTAATGGGGTGCTTACAATTTCAGAGGGTTAGTCCATGATAATCAATCAGACAGGCATGAGAGCTTTACATCTTGACCTACAGGCAGGGGGGGAAATGGACCTGATAGGGGCTTTGAAACCTCAAATCCTACCCACAATGATACAGTTCCTTCAACAAGGCCACACTTCATCCAATAAAGCCACACCTCCTAATCCTTCTCAAACAGTTCAACTAACTGGAGACGAAGCATTCAAACATATGTGCATATAGGGGTCAGTGTCATTCAAACCACCACAATAATTAATTCTTATTTTAATTGCCCACAAATATAGGGCAGTCTTTTAACCTTCCAAGACCTTTATAAAGTTACTCAAATCCTCCGAGGAGCAAGCAGTATGGGAGTTGAGAACAATGCACGAATGATCTGAGAGGTCAGTCAACACTCCATAGAGCAGTCTATGTAACTTATTGGGTCAATCTTAAGGACAACCCCTCTCAAAGCCAGCATTTCCAGAGCTTATCACCTGAGATGGTGCGTGTGTGTGTGTGTGTGTGTGTGTGTGTGTGTATACATGTTCATGCATATGTACAAGTGTTCATGTGTGTTCATTTGTTTGAACATGTTCATGTATGTACATCTGTTCATGTGTATGCATATGTATTTATGTGTGCACATGTGTGAATGCATGCATACTTGCATACATGAGGTGTCTTTCTCAATTGCTGTCCTTATTTTTTGAGCTAGAGTTTTTTTTGGGGGGGTGGGGGGAACTTGGAGCTCATTTATTCAGTTAGGTAGGCTGATCAGCAGGTCCCACGCTCCCTCCTGTCTCTGAGATGACAGGTGTGTGCCGCTGCACCCAATGTTGTCTGTGAGTGCTGGGCATTCAGACTTAGGTCTCCATGCTTGCATAGCAAGCGCTGTATAGACAACCACCTTCCTAGCCTGATTCTGTTCTACAGTTGCTTAACAATTCAGAGGATATGTGGCGTTTTAGTTGGCTGTTTCTGGTTTCCATTATGAGTGATACATTCATATATGCAGCCTTGAGCTTAGGCCCAGGTTTTGTGGCACATCTATTTGGGCTTTCGTTATGCTGGGTTGGAGTTCTACGTTCTTGGTTCTTTCTCTCTTTCTCTAGTTCTATTCTGTGCTAGCCTTCTCTCAGGCTGGAAGCAGGGGGATTGCTAGCTGCCTCTAATCATGACTCTGTGTGTCGCTCGTGGGCCATTCTCTCTGCAGGAATGTACGGACCAAATACCACAGCAAAATGAACCGAGATACCTCACTTGAACTAGACGAGTCAGGCTCAAATGAAGTTGGGAGACCACAATGGTCACCCCACACAGCTCAGTGCTACATGGTTGGGTGAGTAGGGTGGGAGACGGGTCTGCCATCCCCTCTTCCAAGAGAGAAGAGGCATGCTCCTCCAAGGCTGTGTGCACCTGTCTGCTAGGATTCCATCTCGATTATCCGAAAGTTCTTACTCTACCAGGACTCCAGGAAGAACGAGCCTCATGATTCTTCCAGAATGGGGAGTGGGGGATGGAAAGCTTCCAGCACGCATTCTTCACGTATTCTCACTCTAGATCATTGTAGTTTTCTCTTTAAAAAAAAATAATAAATCTCCCCTCCATTAAGCGGCCACTGTTTTTTAAATTAATTATTTATTTTATTTATATAAGTCCACTGAAGCTGTCTTTAGACACACCAGAAGACGGCATCGGATCCCATTACAGATGGCTGTGTGCCATCATGTGGATGCTGGGAATTGAACTCAGAACCTGTGGAAGAGCAGTCAGTGCTCTTAACTGCTGAGCCATCTCTCCAGCCCCGAGCGTTGAAGTTCTACGTTGCCCATCAACCACCCAGAGTCCCTTGAGATCTGCACTCAAGGGTGTTTAGAAGTAGGGGATGAGCTGGGCATGGAGGTGCATGCCTTGAATCCTCGCACTTGGAATGTGGTGGAGGAAGGTTAGCTCAGTCTAAACTACAGCAAACCCTGTCACAAAACAGGCCAGTGCTGGGGAGGTAGCTGAGTTGGTAGGGTGTCCGCTTATCGTGCCAGAGACCCACCTTTCATCCCTTACATCACTAAACCAAGGTGGTGACACAGCGGCCTAAAATCTGTCAGTGTGGAGGTGGAGGCAGGAGGATCAGAAGGAATTCAAGGTCAACCCCTGTCTCACTTCCAGCCCACCCAGGCTCTGAAGACCTTGTCTCTAAACCACAGTTGGATCTTGGCTCTTTCTCAGGCTAGCAAGATGTCTCAGTGGGCGAAGTGCTTACTACAAGTCCTGGGAGCTTGAGTTTGATACCCTGTCACCTCCACAAGTGTATGTGAGCATGTCCCTCTCCTCGCTCCTCACACCTCACACAGTTCTGCAAAGAGCTGCTGGGAAAACGTTTTTGTCTGGATTAACCAATGACTATACCAGTTTGTTTTAGAAAAATAACCTTTTTCAGCTGAGCAGCGGTGGTGCACGCCTTTAATCCCTGTGCTCAGGTGGATCTCTGAGTTCGAGGCCAGCTTGGTCTACAGAGTGAGTTCCAGGACAGCCAGGGCTATACAGAGAAATCCTGTCTCAAAAAAAACAAAACAAAAACAACCCAGAAAACAAACAACAACAACAACAACAACAAAACCTAGCCAACCAGCCCCCCAAAACAAAACTAAACAACCCCCCTTTTTTCTTTCTTACCACCCCCACCACTACCCCCATCAGGGTTTTCTTATAACCCTTCATAGTCTATACCTAATATTAATGGCTAGTCGGGAACCACCAGACTTCATAGGAAAGAGAATCCTGGAAATGCACATTTGACACACACAGCACACCTGCACCTTACCCCCAGACTCAGAAACTATCAGGAAAACCCTCATTTTGGATCTTAGGGGTTGAAGCTGTGGCAGAAGGCCTGCGGTCGGGCAGCGCTGCGTGTGAGCGCTCTGCAGATGGAGAGTGCGAGCAGAGCGGGCTGTGGTGTTGAGCAGGGCCAGGCCCTTCCTGCAATAGTGCCTTAGGGAACAGGATGGAGACATGGATGAGGGAAGAGAAGGTCTGTGTCAGGGGCCTCTGGGCACACTGCAGTGGCCCAAGCGGTCTGGTTGCAGTGGTTCTGGGGGAGGCAGCTGCAGCTTGCATTCAGGCTGGAGTTCTGCCCGAGGAGTTCTGCTTCCCGGGTCTCAGATCTCATTTTGAAAAGGTTTTTCTTTTCATTGTCTTTTCCGTTTGCTTTCTCAACACACATGTCCCTTCACACCTCAGGACTATTTACCTCCACTACCCTGTCCCTGCTGGAGACAGGGGGAGTATTTCTAAGGGGCCCCTGTTCTTGCACCATGAAGTCTGCGGGGTATGCTTTCTGGGTTCCCTTTGTAGACTGAAGCTTTGGCAATACCCAAGTCCTGGCATTAGGAAGTAAAGAGTCTAGAAAGGAAGAATGGATGTGCTGGCCAGTGAGGAAACACCCCAAGAGCCTGTCCAGTTCTGTGAGGACACAGTGCCTCCATCACCCCAGAGTTGAGAGCTTGGTGATTATCCTAATAAGGAAAACTAGGCCAAGGTGGCCCAGGCTATCTTGGCACTGGGGTGGGTGCTGGGAGCAGCAGGAGGGTAGCACCTTCCCAGGAGTTCCTGCTGACTGATTAGCACATCTTCCTGTGGGTGCCGATGCTGCGTTTGTGGGACTCAGGGTACTTTTGGTGACCACACAAGGTGAGTGAGGCCACCGAGATTGGACACTGCTGCCCATCAGTGAGTGTGGTCCATTTGTCTGGGGTTGGGGTGGGGAGTGAGGGAGGATGAGCTCAGTAGAGGGGTGCTCCAGGGTTGGGGTTGGGAGTAAGGGTGAATGAGCTCAGTGGAGGGGTGCTCTGGGGAGGAAAAACAGGGAACAAGGCTAGCAAGGGTAGGCCAGGCTGGGGAAGCAGCTCAGACAGAGGGATGACCCTCAGAGGATGCTAGGCTCTGAGGATTATCTTGTCATCAGCTTCAGGGAGACACAGCCTACCCAGCACTGCTGCGGTCACAGCCACAAGATCCCACCGACAGGCATCCATCAGGTAAAGCTGCATTCTAGACTACACTAGAAATGAATTTCAGGATGAACCAGGGTGATCCAAGTTAGTGGGTTTATTAGGTAGAGAAAAACATATTTCTGATGGATATACAGGATAGAGAAGAGAAGAGAAAAGGAGGGAGAGATGGGGATGGTGATAAATACAGAGAGAGAAAGAATTAAGGAAAGGACAGTATACATCCAGGGCTTGGCTGTGGGCTTTTTAGAAGCAATTATGTGGCTTTTAAGCCAGGTTACTCAAAGAATGTAATTTGTAAAACAACTGAAAGATTAAGCAAAGCTTAAACTTTAAGTAAACTTTTAAAAGTAAGTAGATCTATATGAGGAGCATTCTGACTCCTTTAAGGGTTTCCCTTTGAAAGTGGTTCTTTGAAGTGCATCACTTGGGTTTGGAGATGAGAAAGGAGTGCTAAGGGGGTAAAGCTCAAGGTCACAGCCATCCTGGCCTTAAGCTAGTGTGGCTCATTTGTTGCTTTAAACATCTTAAAATAGGCTTGGCAAAAGGGGTGCTGGCTCTAGAGGCTGTCCAAGCTCGCAGCGTGGCGAAGTTTCTGATCCCAGCCAGCTTCTAGGGCGAGGGGTTTCTTTACCTTCCTATGTCTCCTTAGCTTTCCTTACCCTGCTTGGCCATGGAGCCCTAGATTCATATACAGAAACTGGGTGGAGGCTCCACTTTTTGGGCCCAGCCTGTTGGCCAGGATGTGGGACAGAACCTCTTGACTTATGAACAGTGAACATGGTGGGGTTTCGAGACTCTAAGCCCACAGACAGCTGCTCTGAGTCCTTATTCTGGTTTTAGGCCTCACTTAACCCATGAAGAAAGGGCAGCCAATGCAGAAACCATGAGGGCAGCTGCACACCGCTGCATAGTTTCTGCTCTGCACAAAGGCCTAGGGGAGCAAATGGGCTAAGTCCAGGGAAAGTTCTTCGCCCAAGCTGTATCCCTGAATAGAGGTCTGGGTCTATGCAAGAGAGAGTCCTCGTTATAATTCATGTCTATGTGCAGTATGGGTTAGTGGCAGCCCTAAGGACAGGCATCCAGACGTTCCTTCCTACAGGGCATGTACTGTTCTCCTCTCCTGGATCCCAACATTGTGCTGGGCTCACAGCTCTCCCAGGTTTAGTGAGTGGGGGCTGAGCCACTTATTTTTTAAGTATCTCTACCACCCTCTCTTCTGCCAGGCACAGGGGAATCACTCTTTTGGTGTTTTGTTTTGTTTTGTTTTGTTTTGTTTTGTTTTGTTTCTTGAGATAGCGTTTCTCTGTGTAGCTCTGGCTGTCCTGGAACTAGCTCTGTAGACCAGGCTGGCCTTGAATTTACAGAGACCTGCCTGTTTCTGCCTCCCAAATGTGCCATCACCACCCAGCAGGGACATCACTCTTTAAAATATATTTCATTTTAATATGTGTGGATGTCTTAAAAATTATTTCATTTCATGTCTGCACATATGTCTGGGCACCACCTGTGTGTCTTGATGCCTTTAGAAGTCAGAAGAGCAGTGGATCTTTTGGAACTGGAGTTAGAGGTACTTGTGAGCCACCAACTGAGTTCCGGGAACCAAAATCAGGTCCTCTGCAAGAACAGCCTGTGCTCCTACTGCTGAGCCAACCCTCTAGCCCACACACTTTAATATTTTAAATCTAGAGGGCATGTTTTAGTATATCATATGGTTAGCCCTGCCTTGATTTTTTTTTTATTGCTTTCCAAATTATGTATGGCTGTTTTTCTACACAAAATTTTAAGTGGTTTTAATGGGATTATAACACAGACAGACAGATACACATCACACACACACACACACACACACACACACACACACACACACACATTATATACGTATATCAGCCACTTAAAATATTCAAGTTAATAGTTCTTAGTAAATTCACAGGATATTGAAGCAACCACTACTGTCTAATCTTAGAGTAATTTGTCCCTCTTAAATGAAGCCATCTACTCATTGTCATCAATCACTATTCTACCTTCCACCTTTGTCCCTGCTTAAGCAATCATTGACATTTCTGTTACTATGAGCTGCTGCTGCTGCTGCTGCTGCCGCTGCTGCCGCTGCTGCCGCTCCTCCTCCTCCTTCTCCTTCGACTTTTCTGTAACTATAGTCACACACTTGTGGCCTCTGATGACTGGTCAACTTCTGTGTGATGAAATGTGCATTGCTGTTTGGTTGGTGTCTCACTCACTCTTCTATTGTTGTGAAGAGATACCACCACCAAAGAAGCTTATAGAAGAAAACATTTAATTGGGAGTTTGCTTACAGTTTCAGAGAGTTAGTCCATTATCATCATGGTGGGGAGCATGGATACAGGCAAGCAGGCATGGCATTGGAGAAGTAGTTGAGAGCTACACCCTGATATTCAGGTGACAGATAGAAAGAGAGAGACCTTGGGCCTGCGTGGGATTTTGAAGACACTCCCAGTGCCACACCTCCTCCAAAGAGGCCACACCTCCTAATTCTTCTGAAACAGTTCCATTAACTGGGAACAAGCAATCAAACATATGCACCTATGAGGGCGTTCTCCTTCAGATCACCATGGCTGGCCTTTCATTGCCCTTGTCCATTAGTTAGATGAGAACTGACATCTTTGCATGTGGAGTTTCCTGTTTAGAGCCGAAGCGCAGTCCCCTCTGTCCCAGTCTCCTTAATGCCATCAGGAGCTTTGACTTTCTCATTTAGGTTCAGATGTTTCTAACCACTTAGGCCTACATATTTCCCTTTGTTTCTTACTGCTGTCTATGGGTGGGATTTGCTCTTGCCTTGAGTCTTCTGATGTATGAAGGCTATCGCTTCGAAAAGTTTACATTATCTTCTTTTGCTTTGAGCTTTGTGGAGTTAGTCACTTTGATTCTCCAGGTTTTTGCAGGAGTGAACTCATGCCATCTGCAGATAGCATAAGCTGATTTCCTCTTTTGCCCTTCTCTAAGTCAGGCTCTACATGCTTTCTCTAATCTGTATGTGTTGACTACTCTCTGCAACAGAGCATTGAACCGCAGTCTGGAGGAGAGCACCTATTCCTGTTCCTTATCATAATAAAAATGCTGGTAACAGAAACCAAGCCCTGTCATGGTCACACACAGCCTGGGGGGTGTATTCCTGTTTGCATAGTGAATGAATGAGTATTTACTCCTCTACAGTTTGGACGAATAACCTAAGATCTTAATGTTGAATTAGCAGGTCTCTTTATTGCTACGAGGTGTACACTAGATCACCAGATCTGCCACAACTTCTTCAGCATGGATCATTACACTTTAAAAGAGTTTTATTTAACTGAATAAATAAAATGTTACATTTTGGCACAATTGCTCTGAAAAAACATTATAGCAACATCTAATAAAGCAAAGCAATGTAATACATACACACACACACACACACACACACACACACACACACATATAGCCTAAACATGTGCTAGAACGAGGTGATGGTTTGAATATGCTTGGCCCAGGAAGTGACACTATAAGGAGGTGTGTCATTGTTGGAGTAGGTGTGTCACTGTAGGCTTTGAGACCCTCCTCATAGCTGCCTGAGAGTCTTCAGTTTTCTTCTCTTTGCCTTGGGAGCAAGATGTAGAACCCTCAGCTCCTCCGGAGCCATGCATGCCTGGATGCTGTCATGCTTCCCACCATGATTAAGAGTGGACTGACCCTCTGAACCTGTAAGCCAGCCCCAATTAAGTGCTGTCGTTGTAAGAGTTGCCTTGGTCATGGTATCTCTTCACAGCAATGAAACCCTAACTAAGACAAATGGTAATAAAAGCTTTGTTTGTAGTAGTAGAAAAACAAAATTTTAGATACACTGGAATGTATTTAAACAGCAAAACAGTCTTTCTATAGCAATGGTCCTCGATAATGAGGACCTACGTGTCACTCTGTAGATGACTCTCCCAGGTGTGAGTAGGAGAAACCCAACACGCTATTTACTGCAGTGGGTTAGCAGTAGTGGGGACAGGGTCAGTGGGCAGGGAATGAAATCACTCTCTGGAACACAGTAAGAACAGTTTGTTGACTGGACTGCAAGAAGATGGCAAGCTGGGCAGTAATTTTACCTGAGGCTTAGGGTAATGGGCTATAGGGAAGTGAGTGGGAGGAGTGTCTCCATTTCTGTTCAGTTTCCTGACATGTAATTTATGCCCTGTGAAGGGAGACAGTACAAACTGACTAGTGTTCAGTTCTATGACGTTAGTGTGAGCCACTGTCCATTTCCAGGTCTGCAATCTATACCATGCAAGTAAGAGCCATGTAAATATAAGCAGTCCTGGTTGACCAAAGTTCAGCCTTAGTTAGTGGGTCTTGGGGTGTGGGGCTGTTGCTCTGTGGAGTCAGGTAACAGTGGTCACAGGCTAGCAGTTGAAGATTTCTGGACAAAGCTTCTAAAAATTCTTTAACAGGGACCTGCTCCATTTCCTAGTATTAGTGGCCTTTTCCCTCCACACTCACTATATGTCTTCATTAATCAGTGACCCCGTTATTCAAAAGTGTCAGTGGTTGTGAAGAATGACTGGGGGAAGTGTAAGGGGGCCACTGGGGGCCATGCTCAGTGAAGTGGGGGTCGGGGCTGTGGGGGCTGTGGATGTCCTGGCTCTTTTTTGTTATGATTTCCGAACTTTCCATATCAGACTGAAACATAAACTTCATTGCTGTGTGTGTGCTTGTCAGACATACATTGGAACGTGTGTGAATGTGTGTGTGTGTGTGTGTGTGTGTGTGTTTCCGCAGTGGCACCAACCTACCAGAAACCTACTTTCCTTGGTAGCTCTGATGAGGTGAATGTAGTAACTCTCTGGTCATACATTACATATTGCACAGTGGATATGTTCCCACAACTTAGATTACAGAGTAGCTGAAAAGGGATAGATGTCTCCATATATACATGTGTAGATCGCAGAAGAGCTGTGAAGGATGGAGAGGCCACAGCAGAGTTTGAGGGTCCCAAAGCCCACGGAGAGGAAGGCTGACAGCTGAAAGGAAATGGCATCTTGGTGAGAGGAAAAATAACAAGCAGCTGGAGAGGGAGCTGGAGTCAGGCCACTGTGGGCCACAGGTCTGAGAGGAAAGCCGCAGAACAGAGCACAGCTGCAGAGGCGAACAGGCAGGACTTTTGAGTTGAAGCAGACACATAGGTAGATGACTCAGGACCAGATGGATGAACATGAAGACAGGCAGATGCCAGTTGCTCACAGCAGCAGTAGGGACCAAATCCAGCTGAAACCCCTGGAACAGCTGGACATTCTCTGCCTATTGCTCCTTGACATTGTGTGATCAGATGGCAGCTCAGTGGGGGCTATTGCCATCATGATGGTAGGTGCCCACCACTTCATGGGATCAGGTGAATGAGTTATACCTTTCTGGTAAGTTCTTAGGCTTCTTTCTTTCTGATATGATCTCAATACACCTATGTGCTCCTACAATCTCAATCCACCCAATAAACTTGTGGGGTATTCCCAGGAATAAGTCATTTATCAGTCGATGGTGCCCGACAGGCAGTGTCATTCACATCTACCCAGATGCAGAGACATCTTCCAGACTCAAAAGCTGCTTGCACAATGAAGTCTGAAAAACAGCCTGAAGGAACGGTTTTCCATACACTCATATACAATATGGAGGAGCTTAAAGCAGGGCACAGCCTGATCTGTGTGTGTGTGTGTGTGTGTGTGTGTGTGTGTGTGTGTGTGTACATTTTGTTTTGAGACAGTCTTACTGTGAAGTACTGGTGCCTGGCACTCACTTTGTAGTCTGGCTAGCCTTTAACCTGTAGAAATCTTGCCACTTCAATTTCTCAAGTGTTGGGATTATACACATAAGTCAACATAAGTCATCTTGCCCAGTTATAAAAGCTTCCTCCCTCCCCCGAGACAGGGTTTCTCTGTGTATTCCTGGCTGTCCTGGAACTCACTCTGTAGACTAGGCTGCCTCCCAAGTGCTGGGATTAAAGACGTGAGCCACCACTGCCCAGCTATAAAAGCTTATTTTTAAAGTACAAGTTTCTCACACAAACATTTCATGGGAATAAGGAGGTCTTACATCCAGCACCTGTGCTTCAGGAGAGACAGCAACTTCAAACTTGCCAGGTCTGGTCCTTGGTGTAGGCATGGGCAACTCCTTCAAGGCTGTGGCGTGGCATACACCCCAGCTCTGCCCAGTAGAGCAAAGCAGGAATCCAGGGCACCGAGTCCCTCACTCCTGCATCCCTGGCCTGTGGCTGGCCTTTTCAGTTCCAAGGTGGGAGCACCAGACTGATGCTGATGAGAGCGAGTTGCTGCTTTCCAGGTCCTGGGGGAGGCGGAGGAACATGACCTACTTGTAGAAGAGGAAAGTGGCACTTCTCAGCATGTGACATTTTATCTTTAGAACATGGCGGGCCAGGTAAGGCTCCTTGCAGTGCTAGGGGGGCCTTAAAGCTAAATTCGATTATTCAAATGTATCTTGGGCTCCATGGCATTTATATTATAGTCATTTTATGACAGGGTTTAACACTCTCCATCCTCCTGCCTCAGCATCCAGAGTGCAGGGATTACAGGAGAGTGCCACCTTGCCTGGCAATGAATGTTTGTATTTACAAATTCCTGGATCCATTCACTCTGCGTGTGCATATGTGAGTGCATGTATATGTGAGTGTGTGTGTGTTTGTGTGTGTGTGTGTGTGTGTGTGTGTGTGTGTGTGTTTGAAGGTCAGAAAATAACCCCAAGTGTTATCCCTCAGTTTCTGTGGGATTGTGTCAGCTGAGCTCCCTCACCCCCAGCCCCTTGGGCACCATTTTAAACGTCTATCCTTGCTGCTTTCTTTTGTTTCCCAAACTTCTACATTGTCTTGCTGCGTTTGCTATCTGCTTTATTGGCTGTCAGAAACCTGCAGAACCTTTGTTAATGTTGTGAGTTCTTCTCACATAGTCCATGGCTGGAAATCATCATGGTGGGATCATTTATACTACAGAATGCAAGAAACACTAAGAATTAGATCTTCAGGCTTTTTTCTCCGGGGAACTAGTCTGCCAGCATAGCAGTGTTTATATCTGGTCTGGGAAAGGTAGAATCTAGCTAACTGTGATGTTTTAAAAAAGATATAGTTGTTGTTGTTGTTGTTGTTGTTTGAGACAGTGTTTCTCTGTGCAGCCCTGGCTGCCTTGGAACTCACTCTGTAGATTAAGCTGGCCTCCAACTCAGAGATCCACTTGTCTCTGCCTCCTGAGTGCTGGGATTAAAGGTATGCAGTACCACTGCCGCCCCCTACCCCCCGATTTTATATAAATTTATTTATTATAAATTATCTGTTTCCTCTAATATTGTATATTGTTTAAAGGTTTTTTTTTTTTATTCTTTTCAAATTTTAACTGGGAACCATTTTTAACTGATGCGTTAAAATGTAAATATCTACGTTAGTGGTGCTCCGTGCGACAAACACTTCAGCACACTGGTACTGTTTTAACCAGGTTCTGCACATCTGTCTCCTCAAACACATCTCCTTGGGATATGCAATGTTTTAGTATCTACAGTTATCCCACTGCTCAGTGGGCACAAGAACCTCTTCTGTGCAGCTGCCCCATAAGACTCACTGACCAACCTCAACCCATGCCTTCTCCCATCTGCTCTGCCAGCCTCCAGTGACATCATGGACAAATGACTGAGGTCCTGTGGTATTTGTGTTTCATTGTCTGGCTTGAATGCTCTCTGGTTCCTTCAAAGGTTGTCTCACATGTCAGGATAATGTTCTGTGACAATTCTGGCTGAAGAGCATTCTCTTGTTCTCTGTATGACATTTCACTAACCATTTATAGGTTGGTGGACACGTAATTGTTCCCCTCCCTCCCTCCTTCCTTTCTTCTTCTTTTCTTTCTTATCCTGTCCCCATTTCTTAGTCTCTTTCTCTCTCTGTGTCTCTATCTCTCTGTGCCTTCCCAAGCCCAACCTTGACAGGGATTCTCCTGTAGTCCAAGTTGTCCTCAAACTGTTTAGTCAAGGATAACCTTGAATTTCACATCCTCCAGCCATTGAGAGCCAAATACAAGTGTATGCCATCTCCCCTACCTTTCTGCAGGATTGGCAATCAAACAAAGGGCTTTATGCACGTCAGTAGGCAAGCGCTCTATTGACTAGGCTTCATCCCCAGCCCATCTGTGTCTATTTTATAGATGTGGTGAGCAGTGTATCCAGGAGCAGGGTTCTGATGTCTGTCAGAATGTGAACTTTATGTACCTGTCATATATACCCAGCAGTGGGATTGTTGCTCACCTCTATGGTTTTTGTTTGTTGATCTTTGTTTTTTTGAGACAGGGTTTCTCTTTGTAACAGAACCCTGGCTGTCCTGGGCTTACTCTGTAAAGCAGGCTGGCCTTGAACTCAGAGATCTACCTACCTGCCTCTGCCTCCCAGTGCTGGGATTAAAGGTGTGTGCCACCATGCCCAGCTTGTTGATTTTGTTTGTTGTTTGCTTTGCTCTTTTAGACAAGAGTCTCACTACGTATCTCTGGCTGGCTTGGAACTTACTGTATGGACAAGGGTAGCCTCAAACCCACAGAAATCCTCCTGCCTCTTCCTTCTGAGAAGTAAGATTAAAAGTGTTCATCACAACATCAGCTTTGGCTCTTTTTAAACATTTGGAAGGGTTCTTCATGCTGGCGTCCACAATGGCTATATGAGTTCACACCCTCATCAACGTCCAAAGCTCCCCTCCTCCTAATTCTCTCCAGGAGAATTGTTACTTTATTTACCTATTCATATAATAACCACTTTACTGGAGAGAGAAGGATCTCATGTGGCTTTGGTCTACATTTCTCTGGATGTTTTCATGCACCCACTGCTCCTGTGCCTGACGTCTCCCACGCCAAGTCCATTCTGCCAGAAGTAGTAGCTCGAGTAGTGTCTAATAGGGTCTAATAGTGTTTCATGGGTAGTAAACTGTTCAGATTTCCTTTTCTTCCTTTAATGGCCAACGAACAATATGCTGCACTCCAGATGTGCCTCTGGAGCAGCTTGGTTCAGTGCCATTATTCGGTAGAGGGCATGCGTGTATCTGGATGCAGTGAGAGCTGCTTGACTCTGTTTATCACATGTTAAAATTGTACTGTGGTCGAGCTGCGATTCTAGTGAATCCTGCAGGACTGGAAGTGAGCTGGTATCCAAAGCCGTGTATGATGGTTGCTAAGGGGCTATTCAATGCAAATTAGAAGCAGTAATAGCTGGGTCTAAAAGGGCAAAGAATTAGGGCTGGAGATGGAAGTGAGTTCCTGCAGAAGACACAAGGGTTTTGTGCTGACAAATGGAGATGCTCTTGCTGCTTCTAGGATGAGAGGGTGTGTGTGTATGTGTGTGTGTGTGTGTGTGTGAGAGAGAGAGAGAGAGAGAGAGAGACAGACAGACAGACAGACAGACAGAGAAAGACAGAGAGAGACAGAGAGAGACAGAGAGAGACAGAGAACCAAGTAGGGCTGGGGACAAACAGGATCAAGGAAGTGCCAACAGGAGTTCAGGCCACTCTGCAGTCAGAGAAATCAGAGCTGGCTACAAATGAGTAGTAGAAAATAAGTTTGTTATTCAGAGTCAACAGCCCAGTGATCTTGAACTTGGGCAGCATCGTGGAAGAGAAGACAGTCAGGTTCCTGGCAATGAAACGGCCTCCCTGAGTCACATGCAACAAGATTGAAGGCAGCTGGAAAGGGCCCAGACCCAAAGGTTCCCAAAGGCATTGCAGCGGATGGCACGGCTCATTGGCTACGGGAAGAGCTAGCTACAAATGTGCTAATAAACACCTCACTCTGCATTAGCCATTTAATCTCACAGCGGAGGAAGACACTAAATGGTACAGCAGCGCCCAGCATGCTTCCCCAAGGTGCCCAGAGGACAAGAAGAGGAAAGATTTGAGTCTCAGCCCCTAGCTGCTCAGGTCAGACAGGAAAAAAGATTTGTGTTGACGAGGGATGCAGAGCCAAGGAATAAAGGATAGGCAGGCTGGAGAGGGGAGAACAGCCACGTGGGTGGGGGAGAAAAGCCAAGGGAGTCCAAGAGGTGGAGGGCTGGAGACAAGCAGCCTTGAATGAGAGAGAGAGAGGCAAACCACACCTGGAAACTTAGAGAGTCAGCCAGCTGCTGTCCACAGACTTCGGGCCATCGAGGAGGCTGCTGCTGTTAGAGACAGCCACAGTAGGGGAACAACACAGGTGGAAGCAGTTGGTAAAACGTGCGGCCAAGACTTCCCTGTTCTTTCCTGGGTAGTTCAGAGGACTCAGGAGCTTCCAGAGGGAACCTACAGCAACTCTGGGAAGTCTCCACAGAACGCCATGCTGGTGTGCGCTACCTGCGTAGCCCTGCAATCCAAGAGGCAGATCTTCCTGACGTGCAAAGACCCTGAGACAGTCGGGAGTGAAGCCAAACTGACACAGAGCAAAAGTTAAATGAGAAAATGGGAATTTGGATAAATAAAAAGTGAAGACGGAAACTTTGGCTGGATGGGCGTATGGTCCAGGGAAGGTAAGAGTGGGGCTTGTGTGAGAAACTTCAACCCCAGTGTTGCTATGTTAGGCTGCTATGTTACCCTGAAGAGGTGGAGCCTACTGGGAGTTGAGTAGGTCAGTTCCTCCCCCACCCCTCACCCCCACCCCCGCCATACACACTTTAGCAAGGTGTAGGTATAGAGGCCAGGGCTGAACATCTTAAGGAGGTTATAGATGAATATGATGGCTGTCTTGTCCTAATTCTCCCTGGCTTCCTGTCCCACCACATGGTCTCCCCCTCTTCCACACACTTCTACCATGATGCCTTTCACTAGGAAGATGTCAACCCAGAACACCACCCATTGACACTATGCCCTTGATCTCTTAAACTGAGCTAAATAATCCTCTTTTCTTTATATATTACCCAGCCTCAGATATTTTGTTATAACAGAAAAAACAAAAACAAACAAACAAAAACAAAACAAATGGACAATCTCAATAAGCAAACACTGCTTTTTCTTGTGAAGGCCACCTGTCCTCCTCAGTGGAGGGCTGTGGCTTTGAACAATGCCCAGTGCTGAGTTCTTCACTGCTCATAAATGTGCTTGGAAGCTGCCCATCAAGTCATTAGAGATTAACTAGAACCAAACACGAGTCTTCTGGAGACGTGTCCATCCATCCCTTCAGCATGAGTCTTCTTACAGTTTTGCATCCACATCCTGTGGGTACCTCAGGCCTGGGTGAACAGAGATGTGCTTTCTCTGAGGAGACAGCATGTGCTTCTCCGGCACAGCTGCCCTACACCTGGAGTGACGGGAAACATAGCTAAGTTGACTATTTTTGCAAAAGATGATGCTTAGTCTCAAAATGAAAGGACTGGCAACTTGAATGTACTAAGAGGCAGCTCCCTGCGCACAGTGTCTCCTGGTCCTCCCTGTAAGGAAGGCATTTCAGTCATCCTCTCCCTTAAAGGTCTCAACTTTCAGTTTTGTATGTCCTTTTATTTGAAGTTCGGCATTGTCAGTTTAACTTTGTCTCTGTCCCTTGCTCAGAGTCTTCCAAAGTCTGAGGAAGTGGGTCCTACAATCGAATTCCCAGATGGCTTTGAGTCTCCCACATTCGTGGCCAAGTGACCATCTCCTCCCCTTCTCCCAGCCCTCTGTTTCCCAATTCTTCCCATCCCTTCTGTGTGGCTGAGTTGTCCCTCTCTTCTAGACCATGAACTGCAGCCACAGCTTGCTGCAATGTCTTCCATTCACAACGACCCTCTCTTTGATGAAATCCCCCTTCACACGCTGCTTATCATCTCTGATTCTCTTTCAAGACTCTTCTGTGAAAGGATTGCCTACGGGCTGCCCCACTTGCTGCTCCATTCATGCCTTCCAGAATGTGCCTAGGTGGAGCTTTGCATCAGAATAGCCCAGAGCTTGGCTGCTAAGGCCCTTGTGGCCAATCCAATGGAGTCCTCAGAGGACACACTGTTGTCAGCTGCCTGCCACACTCTGACTAGGCTTCATTCTAGAAACCCTGGTCTTGGGGCTGCCCCTTGGCTTCTTGTCCGTCTGCTGTGCTGGCTACTGCTCAGGCCTGCAGGAGACTCCACTCCATTGCCCATGGCTTTTGTTCTTTAGCTTCCCCTTCCCCTGCCTGGGACACTCCTAGATCAGCTCATGCAGACTGACAAGTTCTTTAAATATGCTCCATGCTGACTTCCAAGTTTGTATCTCCAACTGTATTGGTCATTTTTTTTTCTTTCTACGACATGACACTCAAACAATATAATGTGAAGGCGCAAAGATTTATTTTGGCTTCTGGCTTTGGAGGTTTCTGTAATTAGAGGGGGGAAGGAGCAGTAGAACAGATAATAGTAGCTAAGAAGTCACTGAGGGGATTCCTCCCTTCTCCCATTTATTACATATAGACCCCCTGCCTGTAGATGTGTTACCCATGCTCAGGGCCAGCCTACCCTCTGTTGGAGTTTGAGTGTGAACTATGCTCTACGGGCTCTGATGTCTAAACATCATAAAATGCAGAATGGAGTCTAGCTGTTTTGGGGATTGACTGGTGAAAGGGACGTTAAAAATGACAGTCTGGCCTTATTTTGGTCCCACCCTCTTGCCTCTAGGTTCATTAGATTGTAGACATACTGCTTTGTGTTCCCTCTGTCATAGACAAAGCCACCATACTAGATCATAACTTACAAACCGTGACCTTACATAAACCCCATCCTCCTCTCTCTCTCTTTTAGATTTATTTATTTATTATATGTAAGAGCACTGTAGCTGTCTTCAGACACACCAGAAGAGGACATCAGATCTCCTTACGGGTGGTTGTGAGCCACCATGTGGTTGCTGGGATTTGAATTCATGACCTTCAGAGGAGCAGTCAAGTGTTCTTAACCGCTGAGCCATCTCTCCAGCTCCCAGATTTATTTGTTTTACTGTATATGTATTTCTTGCTTGTATATATGTACACTATGTATATGCCTGGTGCCTTTGGTGGTCAGGAAAAGACATGGATTCTCCCCCCAGAATGGAGTTGCACATGGTTGTGAGCTGCCGTGTAGGTGCTGGGAATTGAACTTGGGTCCTCTTCGAGAGAAACAAGTGTTCGTGACCATGGGGCCATCCCTGGAGCCCCAAATCTCCCCTCTCTTAAATTGTCTTCTCAGGTAAGGAGAAGACACACCCTACCACTGGGTGTGCCTTATTGAGCTTTTAGGCACTTCTCAGCTCAAACAAGGTGACAGGGTTAGCTATCACACCAACCCTGTGCCCTCCTAAGCCCTCAGGATTTCCCACGGCATCACTCCACTATCTGGAGTGACCAAAAGTGTTAGAACATCCTTCCGTAGGCTGCTCTGTCTCCTCCATGTTCCCCTCATTGTCTCGTGGCTTTGTTTTTTAAACCAGGTTAATAGTTAACCAAGGTTAACTATTTCTTTCTGTTCCTTTAAAAAAAAAAAAAAGCCATAGCTTCTGCTTCTGGTGTCTCATCTAAAATCCTGTCACTAAATCCCAGGTTACCTAGATTGTCTCCTGTATTTTCCACAAGCCTCTTGGTTTTATGGTTTGCCTCTCTGCCATGACCCATGGTGAGCCACTTTTTATGGAAGGCCTAAGGCAGTCTATGCCCATTCCATTTTTTGTATCAACATCCAATTGTTCCAATGTTGTTGAAAAGACTATTCTTCCTCTACTTAATTGCCTTTGCTTCTTTGTCAAAGATCAGTTGGCTGTTTTTGTGTGGGTCTATTTCCAAGTTTCCTATTCTTCCATGTTGTGGCTTTAAATATAATTTCGATTTATACAACCAGCTGGGACTTTCCCCCTGAAGTCCAGAGGAACATACTACTGCCTCTCTATGTCTCCTCTTGGATGCCTAACAACAGACTGAGCACGTCCAAACTAACACAGCTTTATCTCCTGCCTCAGTCTCCTCTCCTCCTCCATCTCACGGAATGCCAACTCCTTCATGCTGCTCAGGCCTGAATGATCTTTGTCTCCCTCATGATCCTTACCAAGTATAGCAGGAGACTTTAGAACAGACCAGGAGCACAGCCATTTCTCAGCACCGACCCCACTGATCCCAGACTCTTTCATCCCTTTGATTGTGTTATGCAGGCCTCCTGACTGGTCCAGATACTTCTGACCTTGTTACTCAGGCCTCTTGACTGGTCCAGATACTTCTGAACTTGCTTCCTGTTATTGGCTGGCCACTGAGCATCTAGAGGTTCCTGCCACATCATGCCACACTCTTCTGCCCTCTTCCTTCAAATATCTCCCTCTTGTATTCAGGAGGGGTTTCAGAGATCTAATATGGATACAGCCTCAGGGGCTCCCAAATGTCCCACTGTGAAGTGTGAGGAGGAGGGAGACTTAATTTGACTTTAGTGCTTAGAGGTTAATCTGCCGAAGGGGAATCGCACTAGGTAAGGGTCTCAGGATGTACTCTCCATGAGCGGATCCTAGTGGCTTCACACGAAGGACACACGTATGCGAGCATATGCTCAGGAATGAAAACACACACACACACACACACACACACACACACCATATCTCTTGCCATGTGATGCCCTGGCACCACTTTGATATTCTTCCAACAACAAGACTATCACTGGATGGAGCCCCTACAACTTGTATCTTGAGATTATTAGCCCAGTAATAATACTTTTCCTTATAAAGTAGCCTGCCTCTGGTTATTTCATTATGGTAACAAAACCAAACTACTATAGTAGCCATAGTCTTGCTGTTTGCTTTACCCACTTAACCCCTGTAACCTCCCTCCCAATACTCCCCTTGTTCCTCCTGCCTCAGCCATACCTCTGGGCTCCTCTTGCTTCTTGGTTTCCTCAGTCTCAGATCCTCCAAGTCACCTGTGCTCGTTAACCCATGCACTTTGCTCGGTCCTACTTCTTCCCAGTTAGCATATACATTACTTGTGGGAAAGTCCCTTATTATATTCCCAGTGCCTCCGGTGGTGCTTGTGCCATACCATCCTCCCAAGAGGCTGTTGAGTAAATGGAGGAGCCAAGGGCAGAGCCACTGCCTGCCCCTCTCTGGCCTGGTTTTGGCACCTCCAGCATTCACTCTGGGCAGAGGACCAAGAGCCTATGAGTGTTGCATGGAGAACAGAGGGATGCTTCTGTTGGGGCAGCCTTCTGCCTCCCCTTTCTTACAGTTCAGATGGTTGTGGTCGTCGGCTGAACTGGGATGTGGAGCGGAAGAGCCAGAGCAGAGCTGGAAGAGGCAAAACGAGGCAGCTCGTCTGGGTTCCTTGGTGAAGGAAAGGTGAGGCTCAGGCACTCGGGGAAGCCTGCTTCCACCTGGGTCTACAGCATTTGGATGCCCACTTTTCCAGAGGACAGCACAGTTGTCAGGTAGCCCTTGGGTTACCACAAGAAGGAAGCCACATTTCCCGATATTTCCAGTCCATTCTCCCACCCTCCTTTCCACCTTTGGGCTAAGGAGGAGAAAAGAGGGGTTGGCTGTGCAAAGCAGAGTCCTTCCTACTGGCCCCTGAACGTGCTTCGTCAGAGTTAGATGACGGGCCGGATGCAAGGCTAAGATTTGAAGTAGATTGAGCTGAGGGGGAGGCCTGTAACTGAGGGAGGGGAAGGAGATGTTTCCCTGAGCACACTAGAAAGGGGAAGGAGGAAAGGGAAGCCAGCAGACACAGGAAACACTAATGTGTTCTGCTAACTTAGCGCAGCACCCTAGGGAGAATGAACAATGTCCTGAGGTGTGAGTCTGCAAGTCTAAATCCAAGCGCAGCAACAGCAGACACCTTGGCTTTTCCAGCCAGCCACACTCGAGGCAGAGATAAAAAGCAGAGAGGGGCTTCTTGAGAATATCTTTTACCTTATTCCAATTGTCTTCAAAGCAGAATTTAACACACTAAATCATGAGTACCTATCTCATCTCCTTGCTGTGTGGCTTCCTCAGGGACCCTTAGGCAGAGAAATGGCTCTTGGCTTGTCTTCACATCTCATCAGCATGTCGTTGTGCTTTGTTACAGAACTGTAGGATTTTAGAAATAAATGACAGGATTTAGTCTAATGCTTCCTTGTGTATAAGACGAGGCAGTGTCAGAGAGTTGATAGCTTCATCAAGATCACACTAGTTGAGGGGGGGTTACTGTAGACAGAATAATGTCCCAGAACAGTGTCCATGTGACAGTGTTCAGTGTCCCTGAAGAGTGAATGTGTTCCCTTAGAGGGTAAAGGAAGGATCTTGAGGCCAGAGCTTTTCCCAGAGTGGCAAAGCATAGTCGCAAAGGGTCATTGTGAGAGGGAGGCAAGAGTGGCAACAGAAACTGAGGTCCGGAATCCAAGAGCTCAAGCAGTCTCAGGAAGTGGGAACCCATGGGACTGTCCGAACACCTCAGTGACCAAGCCAGCTCAGTCAGTCAACAGGGTCTCGAGGGAGGGAGGATTGAAAAGGATAAGGTAATTAGACAACACTATAACGTGACTCCAGCCAGTGCTGACCCTGAAGCTAAAGCGGGCTTATTTTTTTCCAGTCTGCTTTTATATCACTCTAGGCAAAAACAAAGTAGTCAAGAAATAAACAAGGCATAAACAAAGGCCCCAGGACTACTGTATTCAGGATCTTAACAAAACCCATCAAGATACAAGGACACATTCCTCAGCTGTATTCATATTGAGCCTACTTTCTTGTCCTAGCCCAAGGACAAATTCCTAGAAGGCGGGCCCCCAAAGCTCTCCACCTCAGCACCTTATTATGTGTGGCTACAGGCATGGTGCCCTTCAGTGGTGGGTGGAGGAAACATTCACGGATTGGGTCTCTCAAAAGTGAGCTTCCTGTTTTAGGCTTTCCATTGCTGTGAAGAGACACCATGACCAAGGCGCAGCATTTAACTGGGACTGGCTTACAGCTTCAGAGGTTCAGTTTCTCGTCATCAAGGTGAGAGCATGGCAGCGTCCAGGCAGGCATGAGGCTGGAGGAGCTGAGAGTTCTACATTTTGATCTAAAGGCAGACAGGAGAAGACTGTTTCCAGGCGGCTAGGAGGAAGGTCTCCAAGCTCACCCCCACAGTGACACATTTCCTCCAACAAGGCCACACCTACTCCGACAAGGTCACAGATCCTAATAGTGCCACTTCCTGGGCCAAACATTCAAACCACCACACTTCCTCACTGAGACCCCCACAGTGGCCCTGGTTGGAGAGAACCTTCCTCCCAACCAGTGTGGGAACAGAAGATAGTGCACGGCCAGTGCGTGCATGTCAAATTTTGTTTCCCCACCTACCTGGACACTCCTGTGGCTGACTGAATGAAGTCACACACAAGTTTTTGACCAGATCATGGGCACTTG
Source organism: Montemys delectorum (assembly GCA_019843815.1). Lineage (NCBI taxonomy): Eukaryota > Metazoa > Chordata > Mammalia > Rodentia > Muridae > Montemys > Montemys delectorum. The sequence goes on along the minus strand of JADRCD010237549.1, from coordinate 30,255 downwards.
CCAGGAAGGGAGACTGGGAGAACTTTCTTCAGGAGACAGTCACTTCCAGGGAAGTCCAAGAAGACAGCATATTACACAGAGTGACAGCAAAACCATTAAATTTGGACTAGATGTCATCCTGACCTTACTTGCCTTGGGTCTCTTCCAAGTACCCATGACCACTCTTCCCTCTCACCTTGTGTATGGGTTGGAGGTGATGGGATTAGAGATGGGTAGTGACTTCAGTTGTGGTTATAACATCTGAGTTCTGGAAAATTTACAGTGACTTACAATCACGTTCAGGATTTCAGAAGTAACTTGAATAAGACAGACCCTGAAGCCAGAGCTTCACTCTCTCTGTGTAAGTGAGGGCATGTCAACCCTTCTTCATTGTCTTCAGCATGAGATTTATAATCTCCTAGTAGATCCGCCTTTTGGAAGTGCCTTTGAGGGAGTTTATTGAGAGGTTTTACTGTGGAGAGGAGACCCACCCTGTACGGGGCCTGGACTAAATAAAAGGCAAAGGGAGAAATTAGCTGAGCCTCAGGTGCATGGACCAGCAACATGTGCTAGCCAAGAGCCAAGGCCAAGGACACGTCCTGCTGAGGGCATGCCCAATGTCAGGCAGCGGAGATTCTGTACAGCTGAGTGGAGGAAAATTCTTGCGGCTTCCCGGGGCTGAGTTTGATATTATATGCTACTTCAGCATATGCAAGCTCGCTGACAGCTGTAAAGTCAACACAGATTCCTAAAAGAAGAGTCATAAGAGCTACAAGCCCAATATGCTTCATATTAATGGTATTAACTTAACCAGACAGACGTTGGTGTGATGAAATTAACTTGCCACTCACAGAGTGGACAGAGCTATCCTGCCATCTTCATTTTGAACCGTGTCTCTTTACTGCTTGGATTTGCTAGGACCCTGGTTGTAGTGGTACCTGCTTGCCATCCTAGACTTCCAACTGCCTGAGGCAGGAGGATTGAAATGGGTTTGAGACGAACTGGACCACACAGTAAGAGGTACCAGTTTTCCCAGAATAAATGTATGGGGGCAGCTGCTCTCTGTTAGCTGCCTCCATCTTGCTTGGTCATGATCAGCCAACCTGCTCAGCTTCCTTTGTAAAAGTCTCCGTTGGGCTTCTGCAGTCTGTCCCCTCACAACAGAGAATTTGGCAGTCAGGGCAAGATGGAAAGGTTATGAAAAACAGACTCAGAAGCTAAATATCTTAGCAACCAAGAAGAAAAGGGCATGGGGCTTCTCAGGAAGTCACAGACGCATGGTGCTGTGAATAATGCTCATGACAGTGACCCCCGAGTGAAGGAGAACGGCTGAGCAGTGCCAACAATCTCACGCTTAGGAGAGCAAGACAATCTCATGCACATCCTTACACAGTGCAGTGATCTCTAGGCTTCTGGGTCTGTAGGTAATCCTTTGTGACAGGGAGAAAGGTGTGTGTGTGTGTGTGTGTGTGTGTGTGTGTCCTGCATGTGTGCATGTGCACGTGCGCGCGTGCGCTCACAGCCTCGGATGATTAGCCGTGCCCCTCCCCACCCCAGCACTTAGGGCTGCTGCTAATTGCCTCATCTTCAGGGTTCTGAAGTGACACACTGGACCCCCTGAGCTTTCATCTTCACACCTCTTCAGGCCTCTTGTGACAGATAATTATGGTTGAGTGTGAGCATCAACAGGAAAGCAGACCTCTTATCTCTGTGTTGGGCACTTAAATGAGCATTTTAAGGCAAATTATTAATAACTGTGGTTGAGGAAATGATCTCAGCTAAAGCTGAGGTACTGAGTTATATTACGTCTGCAAGACAAAGGCTGTTTCAATGCTAAGAGGGGCATGTTAGGAGGTAATTTAACTTATCTAACAAATATTTGTTATATACCCTTAATATTTAATATTCTTTATTAGAGATCTTGGGATATAAGATTCAGTTACTGATGGGCAGGACAAGTGTCCACCCCATAGCTTCCAGATGCATTTATCATTTCAAAAGATGTATGATATAGGGAAATCTCAGAAGCTCAACAGAGTCTAAACAGGTGAGAAGATGAGACATGAGCCATCCCCAATCCTCCCCACCACCCCAGCTGACCCTGGGGAGCATGCTGCCTCATGGGAGATGGTGGAGGCAAAGGCAAACGGGGGGGGGGGGGGTGAAGCAAATCAACTCCTCTGGGCATGAAGTGCATGGGGGAGATGCGGGCTAAGGTCTTAAGCCACCACACCCTAGAAAATGCAGTGACAGGTGATATGCAGGGACCATCAGAAGGGAAGGCTGACTCAGGTGGTCGGGAAGGAAGTCTGGTGAGAAAGGGACATTTTTATACTATGTGTATGTAGAGTGTGGGCACAGCAAGGGGAGTCAGGAAAGGGCTGAGGGAAGTCAAACTGTACTTAGCATAAGGAGTCGCAGGCTGGGGGTTATTGATAAATATAATGACTGACCTGTCTGTCCCATTTCTTCCTGTCTTCCTGTCCCACCATGGGACCTCTCCCTCTTCCACATACAGTCACAGTAGGGGTTAGGATTTCAACCAGTAAACAGCACGGCCACATACAAACATCCAATCGGGCATCTCCCTTTGAATCTGCCTTTATGACAGATGACACACCACAGCCCTCCTGCTGTCATTCTAGACCTGTGACGTTCCTCACCCATTCCCACTTCTCAGATGTAGAAACTTGCTTTCAGAGGGACAGTCTTCTAGTCACATAGCTCAATGGCTGGGTTTGAACAACTTGGCCTCAACCCAAGCGGGCAAGGGGTTTATTGCTTTTTCAGCATGTAGCGTAGCCCTGGTATGCAAAAAGGCCCAACGTGTGTTTTATGAATGAATTCAGAATGAATCGTTCCCTTAAATAATTATCCTGCTAACGTTTTGTTGTTAACCCTTCTCCCTCTAAGCTTTTATTTCTGGAATCACAGAGAAGAACCAGCCACCCTATACTGCCTATAAATACAGTGGCACAGAGGTTAGATCAGTGTGTGTGTGTGTGTGTGTGTGTGTGTGTGTGTGTGTGTGTTCACGAGCAGGTGCAGAGATGAATGTGTGCTTGTGCGTTTAGAGGCCAGAGGTCACACTCCCATGTGCCTTCCTCCAGTCACCCTCCTTTTTTTTTTTTTTTTTTTTTGAGACAGGGTCTCTCACTTTACCTGGAATTTACTGATTCAGCAAGGGTGGCTGGTCAATGTGCCACAATGATCTGCTTGTCTTTGCCTCCCCAGCTCTAGGATGACAAACGCATCTCACCACGCCCAGTGTTTTCACATGGGTTCTGGGATCAAAATTAGGTCCTCATATTCACATGATAAGTACTTTACCAACTAAGCCATCGCTCCAGTCTCAGTGTGGTGGTTTGAATATGCTTGGCCCAGGAAACGAGTGGCACTATTAGGAGGCATGGCCTTGTTGAAGTAGGTGTGGCCTACTCCACAAGGAGGACCTGTGTCATGTCACTATGGGGTGGACTTTGAGACTTTTCTGCCTGGAAACTAGTCTTCCCCTAGGGGCCTTCAGATCAAGGTGTAGAACTCTCAGCTCCGTCAGTGTGCCTTGCCTGCCTGGACACGCTTCCTGCTATGATGATCATGGACAGAACCTCTGAACCCCAGCCCCAATTATAAGAGTTACCTTGGTCATGATGTCTGTTTATAGCTCTAAAACCCTAACTAAGACACCCAGGATATGTTTTTGTAACCCCTTTCTACAGAGGAAGAAATCAAAGCTTAGAACATTTAAGTGGTTTGTCCAAAGCCACAGAGGAAGGCTTTGTCTTTTTGTTTTTTGTTTTGTTTTTTTAAAAGATTTACTTATTTATTATATGTAAGTAGACTGTAGCTGTCTTCAGACTCCATCTCACTTGCCCCCCAGAGGAAGGCTTTGTAGGACTGAATATAACCAAGGTCTGTCCTTCCTCTCCATCAGCATACCTCCTCTAAAGAACAAGGTAGACTCCAAGATGCACAAGCTGCCTCTCATTAGCATTATAAGAAGTGGACTTAACTATTTTACTAAAGTTCACATTTACTAAATGGTAAGCTTTCTGTGGCTCAAGGAGGAGTAGGCCCACTTCCGCAGAGCTTCCCCTCCCCAGCGAATGGTCCTGGGTTCTGCACTAGAAGCAGCTGTGAGGCTGCTCTGTGTTGTAGGGTATCCAACAGAGAGGACTACTCCAACTCAGCTTCAAGCCCACAGGATGTCCTTATGGGCTACTCATTGATTATGCTGGGTATTTGGGACTCGGGTCCAGTCTCGATCCTTTCTCGGGATGAGCTTTTAAGCACAAACTATATCCCACATTGGCACACCTCCGTTAGCAAGCACAGTCATCCAGAAACTGCAGAATTGCAGAAGTCAAAAAACTAGATTAGCACATTTAGGGACTTTCCCAGAACTATGGACTTGGCCGGGTTAGGCCTTTGTTTTTGTTTTGGCAGGTGTTGCTGCCTACATGCTGGTTCCAAGTCCTGAATGGTACTTCCTTCCATCATGGAGTCAGTTGAGCTAAGGTCTCGGGCCTGTTGAATATCGAAAGCAAAGAAGGAAACATACTTATTCTCTACTGTGACAATCATACCAGGGAGACTTATGGTGCCCCAGGGGGAGAGAATTGCAAATGGCTGGAAGGTGACTAAGTCTCAGGCTCCCCTTGTGTAGGGCGTAGAAATAAATAGAGGAAAACAGAGGTCAAACAGAAGCTGCTGCAAATGGAAGGCAAACAGGCCTATTTTGTGTGCAACAGCAACCTCTGCTTGGCAACAGCCATTTCTGCCGAGTCTCTGAGTAGCCATCTTGCAAACAACGCCGTCGCCTCTCAGTTTCTTTGCACGGACTCTCGGGGCACGAGGAGTGTCTTATCTGGCTGTCTCTCTCCTCTGTTCCTGACGGTCTTGTCCTCACCATCTGCCTGTCCCTGTGCTGGGCTGGCAGGGATGGGACAATGGCGGTCACAGAGGCTCTTTCAGTTAAAGTTGATCTCATCTGTGCGTGCTGTAAGCCAGACAGGCATGCTTCGAGATCCCCCACACTCTGTCCTCTGGCTCAGTCCTTCCCCCAGCAAAGTACTGGGCAGGTTGCTATGTGCTTTCCAGTTTCCAGGGACACTAGGGAACCTGTATCCCCCAATCTCTGCAGGAGCTCTACCATTGTCCTCTCCTGCAGGCTTTGGTCCACCTTGTGCCCCCTATCCCTGCTTTTTGGAGACGCTGTGGGGGCACTTGGTGCCTCCTATTTCAGCCTATTTCAGTGGAATCTGTTTGCATTACAACAAGACATACTGGTTATTCAATAGGAACTTCTTTTGTCACTCCCTGTCCTATCTTGTTCCAGGCTTCACCACCCCCAGGAGGCTCCTGACCCTCCACTTGTCACAGGCACTAAGATAACCAGAGCCCTCTCTCCCTGTCCTTGTGTGGTGCCCTCCCTTTCCTGTTGCCTTCTCTGGAAGGGAGATAAGTGGGTCTCAAGTTCCTTTCTGGTTTTCATTCTTTCTTCAATCTACCTCTCCTTGGCATGGGGAGCCAGGCAGCCTTCTCAGGGTGGGTAAAGGGGGTGGAGGATGGTGGCTGGTTCTCTCCAGGATGCGGGAGGTGGAGGTGGAGACAGAGGTGGACGCAGAGGCAGAGATGGAGATGGAGGTGGAGGTGGAAGTGGAGACACAGACAGCGGTGGAGGTTGAGGTGGAGATGGAGGTGAAGGTGGAGGTGGGCAGTCCCTGGCAACCAGCAGGGACAGGAGGTTTTTCTTTTCCTTGGCTTGCTACACTGCCAGCCACTGTCCCTGCCCATGTGTTTCCCTGTTTACTCTGCTGCTTTTCTAGTCCTGAATGTGTGTGGAAAGAGGATTCATCCCATGGCACCTGGGCAGACATGCCATGCGGCAGGTGCAGAGGCTCACACAGGCTCACACAGGCTCACACAGGCTCACACAGGCTCA
>JADRCD010237549.1:0-24322 GCA_019843815.1 Montemys delectorum | reverse complement strand
AGGCTCACACAGGCTCACACAGGCTCACACAGGCTCACACAGGCTCATACAGGCTCACACAGCTCTGTCCCTGCTGGTCCACACTCCAGTTGCTTGTCCCTGGTTCCCGGGAATGTGAGGACTCATCTTGACTTCCAAGTGTTATGTGACTTTTCCTAGGGAGATGAACAAACACCTATCCATCCCAGATGGGGTACTAATGACACATAGTCTATCATGGTCAGACAGTGCATTTATTGTGTTACTTACAGGAGCTTGGGTGGCTTACAGCTGTTGCCTCACAAAAAGTCCTTCCCAGCATGGTGACAACTCACAAGACTATATCCCTGGATCACCCTGAGTAACTTGTAGGCAGCTCCACACAAGAGCCTTCCTCCTTCAGTAATTATTTAATGCTAAGGTAATCCCTGGGAGGAGCTTATGAGTCATAGCCATTCCTTGGGTGTTTTATGAGCCTCCTTCCTCCCTCTGGAGATAGGGAGACTTGGGTCTGAGGAAAACAATCACTTGGCTGTGCTCACTGGCTCTGCTAGACAGGAAGAAGGCAGGGAAGAGAGAGGCATGGCTGTCAGCAGAGATTCCACTGCCTCCCAGGTGTCCTCTGGTCGCTCCCAGCATGTCCTACAGTCCGGGCAGAGGATAGTTCCACAGATACCACAGGGAGTGAAATGCCATCTGGGAAGAGCCTCTCAGACATCTTTTAGATAATTTGGGCAAGCGACAGGATTTTACTTCCCCCTCTAAACTGTTTAATTTTAAATCCAAGTACAAAGGTGGACACAATTTGACATTGTCCCACCCCCCCTGCTCTGCAAATCTTGAGAGTCTTCTTTCATTGGTGGAAAAACACGTGACACTTAAGTTCTGCACTGAAGCTTGATGTCTAGTCTGCCCCCAGAGTCTCTTGCCTTCTGCTGGAACCAACAGTCCTGTCGCCTTGGCTGAAGACGCGAGCCCGTGAGAGCTGGACCCAGCGGTGTGCTTTGGTCTCAGCTACTTATTCCTCCAGGCTTATTACTTGAGCCAGGAGACACTGGAGGATTAACACAGAGGGAGAGGAAAGGAGGACGGATGAGGGAGAAAGAGAGACAGAGAAAAAAAGGAGGGGAAGGGAGAGCAGGAAGGAAGGTAGGAAGGGGGAGGAGGAGAGGGAGGGAGGGAGGGAGATACAGCTCTTCCCTCCTCAGCCCTGAAGCCCATGGGCTTCTCTGCAAAGAGTTTACCCGACCGACAGTGAGACTGCAGAAAAAAATATCAACATGTCACTTTGGAGGAATTGACTTTAGGACATTTTCTTGATTTTGGACCAACTTCATTTGAATTTTATAAGAAAGCACAGAATGACTCACCAAAAAGAATCCACACGAAAATGTTATACAAGAGGTTTTGAATAAAAATAAGCCATAAATAAACAATGAATTCTCCATAGGCCTGGTGCAAGTGGGTAGCAATAATGTTGTTTACTGCCATTCTCCCAGTGAGGATATTTATAATCCAGGGCAATTCATTGTATCAGCCTGATGTTTATAAAATTCTCATCGTGGTGTTAGAGTGAGAGCCGCTTCCTGGGAGGTGTCATCGTAATAAACTGTAATTAGTGGCTTATGAACAGCCATAATTTATTGTTTAGAGGAAGAGGGATGTGGTCATGAACGTGCACATGGCATCTGTCTCTCAACATAACCACCAAGCTTGTGGCCTAGGCGGAGATTCCGCACCACGCAAGGTCAGCCTCAATTCCAACCCTTGGGTTTTCCTCTAGGGGGCAGCACAGGGCCAGTCCCAGGCCCCACTAACCATGCTGCTCTCTGTTCTTTTACAGCTTCCTTACAGGGTACACAGATGGGACTCCCCAAGCAGAAGCCAGCATCCCACCTAGAAGAGGAGCCATGCAGGGCAGGATACCCGGGCTCACAGGACACAATGCGGGTCCTCAGGCTACAACACAGGACCCGGGCGCTGCTCTGACCCCTCGTGTCTTGTGTTGCAGCCGGAGGGACGCATGTCTGCAGCAGAGCCTGCCTGGTGGCCCCGGAGGGATTTGACACAGGGGCGAGGCACTTTGGAAAGGCTTGGGCAGAAAGGGAGTGGGTTGTACTGCAGGTCTTGAACCCAAGGCTCCTTCATCCATTCAGCCAGGCATGTGGAACCTGGGGCCTGTGGGACGATGAGGCTGGCTGCGTGTGCCCAACACAGCTAGGAATGCAGCCGAAGACAAAACCATAAATGTGAAATAGGATAAATTGGGGTCGGGGTGGGGAAATTCTCTGAAGTATTTGACCTTGAATGTTGTAGGTGGCAACATAGAATAACAGGGTTGCAATTTTGAAAGATTGGACAGGCAAGGAGGCTGGGCCACTCCTGAGAGTGCAGGTTAAGTGACGCTTGACTACCTACTTGGTGCCCGTGGGTCACTTTCCTGCAGTTCCCCATCCAAAGGCTCTCATTTATTTCCTTCATTTATAACCAGAACCTCCCCAGCACCTACGATTGCCTGCTGTGACTCTCAATGTCTGCCCTATATCCTGGGCAGAAAGCATCCAAATGCTACACTTTTAATGAACCTTACACTGTCTACAAGGGCCTCCCTTTCCCAAGAAATGTACTAAATACATTCGGCTCACTATTTTTTTTCCTTCTCTTGCGTGCTTTGGAGGGAAACTGAGTAACAATGGAGGCTGTTATTTAGTCTGAACCAATGGGAAAACCAGGACTTTGAAAGGACTGAGAGAGTCTAGAACTGCTCTGCCTCAGGATAAGAAACTCAAACTAAGGCAGCCATGCTGCATGGTATCCGTAAACTAGACAGTGTTAATGATGTCCTGCTTAGTAAAGACTACCAAGAAATTCAAATCAGGTCAGGAAAAACGTGACTCATAGCAGTTAGACAATCCAGAGGAAGGAAACAAACAGATGCTGGGTGTAAGTCACTGTGCAGGTAAAGTATTCTGTAAAATGTTCTATGACTATGTTGAGGGACATTGTCAGGAAAATGGTCTCCATACATTGGAGCAGTGAGGTAAGGAAACATATTAGGCACATATAAGCAATGCTACTTCCAAAAAGAGAAGTCTTTTAAACTTTTTAAATTAGATTTATTCATTTTATGTTATGTGCAGTGTTTTTTTCTACATGTAGTGTGTATCACATGCATGTTCGGTGTTTATAGAGATCAGAAGAAGGCATTGGACACCCTGAACTAGAGTTATGGGTGGTTATGATCCACCTTTGGTGCTGGGAATCTAAGCCAGGTCCTCTGAAAGAACAACAAATGCGCTTAATGGCTGAGCTATCTCTTCAGCCCTGGGAAGTCCTTCAAGATGGAAAGAGACTGTTTTATAACTGAAAAAAGACAGACACCAGAGCAAATGGTAGTGTAGAGTCAGAGGTCACACCGTGAGGTTATCATTTCAGTGGAGATGGACACACACACACACACACACACACACACACACACACGTCAAGTTTTTCCACTAATGAAAGACTCTCAAGACAGAGTCTCTCTTTGTAGCTCTAGCTGTCCTGGAACTTATTATGTAGACCATGCTGACTTGGAACTCATTATGTAGACCAGGCTGACCCAGAACTTACTATGTAGACCAGGCTGGCCTAAAACTCACAGTGCTGGGGCCACGCCTGGAACCAACCTTGTTTGTGTCTCATGAGCTGCACATGAAGCAGATTGGTCCATGTGTATTTTTGAGGTCACTGTGTCCTGTTAAGGGAATTGTTTATTATTATTATTATTATTATTATTATTATTATTATTATTTGATTCAAGTCCTGTGTATTTCAGGCTATTATGAAATTCACTGTGTAGCCTATAATGACCTTGAAAGGTACCTCCAAAGTCCTAGAATTACAGGCATGTATCACTGAAACCCAGTTTATGCCATGCTGGAGAGAGAACCCAGAGCCTCAAGCATGCCAGGCAAATACCCTGCCCATTCAGCTCCCCCTCCAGCCTCATTTGACCTTCCCCCACGTCATCGGCATGCTTCTGATCTCAAAGCCCAGGTTCCTAACAACAGAGTCACACTAACATTCTCAGGTTTAGTGTTGGTTCTTTTGAGCCTTTTTCTATTGGTCCATCTGTATTTACATCTATTGTGTACCTTCTGTAAGTAGCAGTTACTTGATTTTATAAAACACACACACACATACACACACACACACACACACACACACACACACAAATGACAGCATATATTTTTTTTACTGCAGTATTTAGCCCACTTGGAGTCACAATGGCTCCTGGCATGGTCAGGCTCAGTCTGCCATTTTTGCCCTGTTCTTCTGACCTGTCCTCACTTCCTTGAGGATTAGCCTTGAACTTTGCAGTATTCTACTCTCTATGCCTTGTTTGCTTTCTAGCTATGTCCAACAGAGTTCTAATTCTCCTATCTGTCTTTCTATCACTTATTGATCTAGGGAGATAATTTATTATGTAAAGAGTCAGTATGACTCTTTAATCACTACAATTGACCTTGAATTAACATGACTCTATTTCTCAGTCAGAGACACCACAGTATTTCATGCTGTTTCCCACCCTGTGTTGTTTTGTTGTGCATTTTATCTTCTCTATGTGTTATAAAACCCTCTAAATACTGTTGCTTTCTACTTTCAGCAATAAATAGTCTTTCAAAGTCTTCTGTCTTAAAATTTTTTTTATAGATTCACAGGAAGAAAGTAACATGGAAATCTTGACTGTCCATCCATCACCAAGCAGCACCACCTGTTGCCTGACCTCTACCCCAGAACTAGAAAGCCTACTGGTTCAGTACTTCAGACAGTTTCTTTCCCAGAATTTTACAGATAAGTACAGAAGTGTGTCTTTCTGCAGTGTGCACTTGTGTGGTTTATATAGTTACCCATCAATACAGAGACCTGTCCATTGCTACACAAGAATGACCTGGCACTTTGGTGTAACCATCACACTCATTTCTTGTCCCTCTACTCTCTGTTCTCCTGGTACCCATAAACTTATTTTCCATCTCTACAATAAGTTTGAGAATGTTGTAGAATTTGACTCTTACAGGATATAGTCCTTCTTGAGATAGCTTTTCACTCTTTAGTGATGCCCTAAAATCCAATCAACCATGTGTGCCACTGATTAATACAGCTTGTTCTTTTTTATTACAGAGTAGCATTCCATTGTAGAAATCTATCATGGTGAGTTGATCTATTCGCTTGCCGCCTTAATTACTTTTCTATTGCTGTGATAAGACACCCTGAGCAGGGGAACTTACCGAGGTGAGAGTTTACTAGGGATTACAGTTTCTGAGGGTGAGTCCGAGACCACTATGGCAGTGGACACATGAGTATGCTGCTGACAGTAGCTGAAAGCTTACATCTGCTCCACAAGCAGGAAGCAGACAGAGAGATGGAAACAGAGTGCGAGCACCACTGGGAACGGTGTGGGCTTTGAAACCTCCAAGCCCATGCCCAGTCACACATCTCCTACAACAAGGCCACGCCTCCTAACACTTCCCAAACAGTTCCATCACCTGGAGACCAAATATCCAAACATAAGAGCTTTTGAGGGCCATTCTCAGACTACTGCATCTGTTGAAGTCATTTGGACATTTTTGTATTTTGGCAGTTATGAATAAATCTCCTAGGAACATTCATGCACAAGGTTTTGTGTGCGATGATAGTTCTCATTCTTCTGGAATAAATTCCCAAGATTGCAGGTGCTAGGCTAGTGGTAGGTAGGTGTTGTGGGTAGGTGCTGTAACAACTCAGTGTTTTCCAGAGTGGTAGCCACCTCACATCACGCCATCTGCCTGTGTGTGAGAGCCACTCCCTCTCAGTCTGAGCAGCCTACTTACTGATTCATCCCGTTAGGCTTTTAGCACTATTTTATTGCGGTCCAAGTCCTCATTTCACCATAGCCAATAGTGTTGAAGTCTTTTCTCATAGTTATCTGCCACCTGCCTGTCTGGCTTGGTGAAAAATCCATTAATGCCTTTGGCCCAATTTCTTTCTTTTTTTCTGTTTTGATTTTTTGAGACATGAACTTGACATGTAGATCAGTCTGGACTTGAACAAATATGAGGGAGGATGTGTAGATTTTGTACTTCTGACCTTGGGTCACCTCATTAAATATACTTCCCAAATTCATCTGTTTTTCTGAAATTTTCACTTTCTTTTCAGTGGAATAAAATTCTGATTAATTTTAGAGTTCTTCCCCACCCTCTTTTTGTACTTCTACACCTGATCACTCATCTTACATCTTTCATTTTAACTCATTTAACACACACACACACACACACACACACACACACTTTTATACGTTTTTTGTCTGGTAATTCTGATATCTTAGCCATGCATGGATTTTGTTAACTTGCTGTTTCCTCTTGATTAAAGATTTCGTGCTGTAATCATTTTTTTCTGACATTGTTAGGCATTGTTAACGGTATGTGGTATAGATTCTAGGCTCTGCTGCTTTTGTTTTAAGTTGGACAGTTTTTGTCCTAGAGATGGCTAGATTATTATTAGTGGATACACTTTATCTCATACCATTTGGGCTTTGAGCCAGGTTTTTTTTCCTTACAGCTGAAAACCTTTGACAAATGAATTGTAATAAGTCTCAGTGAAAAGCCTTGCATATTTTCAGACTTACAGTAAATAACAGCTTATGATGTTGATATATTGGAAATAGTGGGGATGCAAGCTCCTGTTAATGTAAGTGAGGATTTCTTCAGAATCTAGACCAATTCCAGTCATTTTAAATATCAGAGTTCCTCTTGGAGGGAGTCTAGAAATCATGATCTGCTGTGCCACACCTGATTTTATCACTTCAAGAGATTTCATCTTTCTATTACAGTCTTTAAATTTGTATTACATTTATTTAATTTGTGTGTGGTACACATGTGATGGCACATTCTTGTAGATATCAGAGGACAACTTACACGAATTCTCTCTCACTGTTTTGTGGGTCCCAGGGATCGAACTCAGGTCATCAGGCTTGGCTGCAAGTGCCTTAGCTTGCTGAGCTGAGCCTACTTAACTGGCTCAGCATTACTATCCTTGTTATACAATAATTGCATTACAGTTGTACCACAAACAACTAGAGAAGCTCACAAAGAGATTCTCTATGGAGATGCTTACAGCATTGTTTATAATACAAAGAAGAGATAAAAGCAACCGTGTGTCTGTTTGTAAATAATTGATTAAACAAATACACCTCAAGTTCTATATGTTCTATGCAAATAACATCGCGGTATTTAAGGCTGTAGGGAAACACATCCATTGTGTATTAACCAAGAAAAGCTTGTTAAGCAGAGAATAATCTGCTTTCCATTAAAATAAAAACCCTCAAGTGTGTGTATGATTGCCATGTGTTTAACTTACCTTTGGGAGGTATACAATGGATAATTTTTCTTGTTTATTTGCATTGGGTGGTCCCCAAGATAATCTTCATTTTGGCGACTTACTGGGAGACTCATAGGATCTCCAAAAGATAGTTAAGTTTAGGCAGAATGCTAGAGATGAATATCAACAATGGGGAAAGGCACAGGAGAAACTAAGGACCCCTTCTAGCTGTCACCCCTGGAAAATCACATACAGATTCTCCCAGCTGTGATGTGACATGAGAACTGCTCCCATGCAGGGGCACTTTGAGCTTTGGAATTCAGGGACACACAGTGCCTGTGTAACTAGCCTCAGCTCCTTATTCCAGAGTAGTTGTTTGAATGAGAACAGCTCCTATAGGTGCATATGTTTGAAAGCTTAGTCCCCAGTTACTTGAACTGTTTGAGAAGGATTAGGAGATGTGGTCTTGTTGGATTATGTGTGGCCTTACTGTAGGACTCATGCCGTTGAGAGTGGGCTTTGAGGTTTTGAAAGGTTCCACCCAACCCAGCCAGTCCCAGTCTCCCTCTCTCTCTCTCTCTCTCTCTCTCTCTCTCTCTCTCTCTCTCTCTCCCTCTCTCTCTTGGAGGTGAGAGGTGGGGCAAGGTCTCATAAATCAGTCTAGCCTCACAGTCACTGTATCACCAAGAGTGGTCTTGAATTTTTGAAACTCCTACCCCAGTTTCAAAATTATACCCAGTTTCTGCAGCACTGGGACTGAGCCCAGCACCTTTGTACACAGTCCTCAAACACTCTGTCAACGGAGTGCCCTCCAGCACAACTGAACTATTAATATTTCTATTCTGCAAAGAGGGCAATGCTTCAAACATATCTGCATGATGTTATTTTAATATTGTGTCACCAAGCTAAATCCCCACGTGCCAACCTTCCAAACATTTCAATAACTGCAGGTGCCATGGTACTGTGTGAGCATGAATATTGGTAGGCATGCCCAAGGCCTGGCCAATATCCTCATGAATTTACACTACTTGAGGCCAGGAATAAAAAACTCTTCACTTCATTCTCAAAACAGAAATCTCAATCCAGGGTGCTAAAGAACCCGAAAGCCACTAACAGGGTGATAAGAAGGTGACTGAATGAAGTATTTGTCACCCAACCACTTGAGAGCCAAGTAATTTAAAGCCCCTTGGTTCTGGTGACTGTTTGAATTAAGCACCGAACATTGTCTTAGTAGTCTGACCTGCATGGAGATGAAAGGGCTGCTGTTCATTTGTAGGCAGTACCTGTCCCAGCTCAGCATTAGCCCAAATACCCTCTCTCCCATCTGCTCTAGCCGCTGCCACCGTGACCTTGTTGGCTGGCACAGAATGAAAGTCAGAATTGCTTGCTTGCTGCCAAGCCCTTTAGATGCCAAATGCTTTAGATGAGGCTCAGCCGTACAGCTCTGTCATCACCGAATTTTTCAGATAAGGAGACAGAATCAGTGCAAGTCTAGGGACAGACCACAGGAGACAACGCCTCTTCATTTCGATGCTTGATGGAGCATGACCGGAGAGGAGCGCATTTCCAGTTCTCACAACCCAGCACTTGAAAGCTTTGCCTGATGCCCAGGAGCCATGCATCTCATCTTCCAGAAAAGACATAAATATGTTAACATTTTAGGATAAGATCTTTCCCTCTTAGCTACATGAAATGGTAGGCGTCACCCCTTACCCCCCTCTCCAAAAAAAGCAAATTGCGGTGACCATTCTATAACATTTGGAGTTTAGATCTGATTGTGAGTTAAGTTTCAAGTGGTAACAAATTCCAAACAAGTAGATTGAAACCAAGTAAACAGTTGCTGCATCCTACTCTCCAGCAGTTAATTATAGTAAGATTGCTGCTTCCCGAGAAGTATTGTTATAATAAATTATAATTAGTGGTTTGAAGCCGATACTTAAATAAAAAGTTAGGTGGGGCGAAGAGCTTTGTAGGCACTGAACATTTGTGTTAGAGCTACCCTAGGAAGCTCTGTATTCTTTGGGCAACCTAAAAGGAGCAACAAAAAAGAAAACAAAGAAGAAAAAAAAAACCCAGTCAATCAGAACTGCTAGTCAAGAGCTCTGAACATTATTCAAACAGGAGAGAAGGAGCCCCGTGAAATGTTCAGGTGTGGAGAGGCCTTGAGAGCCTCAGAAAATATTCGACGTTGCTTGATGTCGAGTGCTAATTGACAGATTGCTGCTGATTGCTGCTGGTTTCAGGTTTCATTTCCATAAGGCTTTCTCTGCCCTGGAAGACTCGACAACTTAAAAAGTGCTTTAATAAACAGAGAATGGGCCCGGGAGCAACATGAGAGCCCCAAGAGTACACCCAAGATAACGACAGATGTGGGGCTGTAGAGAGTGCTCTAGGCGAGAAGACAGCTCTGCGCAGATTCTTAACCGAAGGCTGGAGCTCAGCCCTGGAATGTGTGCAAGCACAGAGAGAGCCACCTTCCTCCCACACACCCAACCCTGCCCCTACAAAATTCTTTCTTTCTGTGCCTTCTCCTTTGGGGGCTTCCCTTGCTTGCCACCTGAATCCTGGGCAAATAAAAGTCTGTGTAGTTGCCATCCTTGCAAAGACTTCACCAAATCCAGATGTTTCTGGAATCACTGAGAAATGAGCAGGCAGTGGGTGAATATTTCTATGCACTCCTGCCTTCCTGGGCCTATTTTGTGTCCCACCCCATCCCCTCCACAGACTGACTTCTATGGACTTCAAAAGCTGGAAGTTCCTGGCCTCGGGCTTCTGTCCAGATGAGCAAAGAGTGATGAACAGCAGGAGACAACCGCTCTCCACCCAAGCATCCAGCTTCACCTATCCCACAGCTCCCACAGGGTTCTTATAGCAGATCCTGCCCTTTAATCCCTACAGCTCTAAGGATGTGACAAGATCGCACCCCAGAGGTGCCTCCTGGCCTCTCAGGTTCCTCAGTCCTTTGCTGTCTATCTGTAAAAAGTTTCCTCTTTTAAGCTCTCCTCACTTGCCCTTTGGAGAAGCCATGAGTTACCTGGTGGGGCCCCAACTGATGCCTACAACCACATAGATCCTCTCCGCAGTGTGACTAAGGTAAATGTCACATCACAGGCATGTGGGAGAGCCATTTATCATCTGTCCAGCCAAAGGGCTTTCCCTTTGTTTGCCGTGTTCAGTGTCTAGTGAATGTCTCATCCGTGAGCATCCTCTGGCTTTAGTGAAGTGCACTGTGGGTGTAGCTCTTTTTTTTTTTTTTAATAAATCTTTTTTTTAAAAGATTTATTTTATTTATTTTATGGGTATGAGTACACTGTAGCTGTACAGATGGCTGTGAGCCATCATGTGTGTGGCTGCTGGGAACTGAACTCAGGACCTCTGCTGGCCCCGCTCGCTCCGGCCCAATTCACTGTAGCTGTCTTCAGACACACCAGAAGAGGGCGTCAGATCTCATTATGGGTGGTTGTGAGCCATCATGTGGTTGCTGGGATCCGAACTCAGGACCTTCAGAAGAGCACTCAGTGCTCTTACCCGCTGAGCCATCTCGCCAGCCCGTGGGTATAGCTCTTACAAGACACTGCTCATCCTATTCCCGTCTGTCTCCTCTTTGGCTATGATGAGAGTGTAGCGGTGCTCCCTTAGCCTAGGTTCTCTTGCATTCTTCTCTGTCTTCAGCTCTGCCTTTTTACTAACATCACTGGGGTTGTTCCTGTAACACTGGGTTCCGGGTCACATTGTCCGGGCAAGGTTATCTCCTGAAAGCTGGTCTTTGTGTGTGTGCGTGCCTGTGTGCTGGTGTATGCATTCGTGCAGAGGCCACAGAGGAACCTTAATGTTGCTCCTCAGAAACCATCCAAATTGTTTTTATGAGACAAAGTCTCTCATTGGGACCTGAGGCCTTCCAATTCAGTTAAGCTGGCTGGCCAGTGAGCCCCAAGAATCCTGCTGTCTCCACCTCCCCAGAGCTTGGATTATAAGCACACACTACCAAGTCGAGCATTGTACTTGGGTGCTGGGGTTAAAGTCAAGTTCTTGTTCTTATGCAGTGAATGCTTTGCCCACTGAACTATCCTACCAGCTCCTGAAGATGGCCTTATTCACTCTGTACACCTTGGAAAACCTGCTTGCTGAGTCCCGGGGCCTTCTCTGTGTGCGTGTGTCCTGCAGTGTGTGTGTGTGTGTGTGTGTGTGTGTGTGTGTGTGTGTGTATGTGTGTACATGTGTGGTGCGTGTGAGTGTGTGGTTGTTTGTATGTTTGTGTGTGTCTGGTTGTGTGTGTCTCTGTGTGTGTGGTTGTGTGTCTGTGTGTGTGATACATGTGTGTGAGTCTGTGCGTGTGTGATGCATGTGAGTGTGTGGTTGTATGTGTGAAATGTGTGGCCGTGTGTATGCTTGTGGGTGTGGTTGTAAAGCTGTGTGAATGTTTGCATGTGAGTATGTGTATGTGCATGTGTGTGTTTTTTATGTGTACTAGTGTGTGAATGGATGTGAAGGCAAAAGAGAAGGCCAGAGGGAGGGTTTGGGAGGCCTTGGCCTGCTGGTGCCGGTTTTGAAGATGAAGAAAGGAGTTGTGATCATGTGATGCATGTAGTGTCTACAGAGGCCAGGAGAAGGCATCAGATCCTTAGGGCTGGAGTTAGGGATGGTTGTAAGCTGCAATGTGGGTGCTGGTTCCTCTGTAAGAGACATTGGTGATTGTAACTGCTGAACCATTCCTCCAGCCCATCTAGGTATGTTAAGCAGAATTTTATATTTATTTTTAAATGTTTATTTGTATGACTATGTAAAACTGCATTTTCCTGATGTTATTTTAAATTATATTCCATACATTCTGAAATGTAGTGTCATTTAGTATTAGTTTTCAAAAGTTCTGAAAAGCATTTTATTTTAAGGATTTATTAATTTAGTTTCATTTGTGCATATGTGGGTGTGCCTGCATGAGTTTATGTATACCATGTGTGTGAAGGAAGTGGAGCTGCCTGCTATGGGTACTGGGAATCGAATCAAGGGTCTCTGGAAGAGCAGAAGCATTCTTAACAACTGAGCCATCTCTCTTGCCCCTGCAAAGCACTTTAATAACACATCTTAGAATTTTTTCCAATGAAGTATAAAAATCAAAATTTTCCAATTTGTCATAATTTCTAGTTTTATTCCATCATTATTAGAGAGGGCTCATAATATTCCCATGTTAGGGAGTAGTGTACGCTGAAAACTACTACTAATTTTTTTTTTTTTTTTTTTTTTTTGCTGTCCCTGTGTCCTTGAGTATACAGTGAATTTTCTTTTTATCAGGATCAAGGGCATCCCCTCTGTCCTTGTTGAATACGCCTCAGTAAGATTTACCTTGCTGATTGGATGTGGTCTACACACCCACAATCCCAGCACTGTGGAGTAAGGGGCAGGAAAACTGACAGCTACCCTGGGCCATCAACCGAGTTCCATCCAGGCTGGCCTGGGATACATAGCAAAACCCAATTTTACATACAAACCCCAAAGACAAATTCAGGTTGTTGGCTGGAGAATATGACTCTTCTATGCCTGTTTGTTTTTGTTTTTCTAGGATATTATGTAAACCTTTTTTTCATATTATCACCCATTTCTCCTTATGCCTCTTGCAGTTTTGCCTAAAAGAGGTGTGGCTATATTACATGGTGTACAAATATTTAAGACATCTTATAGCATCCCCTCCAAAACCTACCCCCCCCCCCCACCATGAGACAGTATGTTACACTATCTGTGTAACATAGTCCTGGCTGTCCTGTAACTCACTCTGTAGAGCAGGCTGGCCTCAGACTTGTAGATCAGTCTGCCTCTGCCTCCTGAGGGCTCCCACTAAAGGCGTGAGCCCGCTACCACCAAGCTTGGACAATTATATCATCTTAAGTTGTGCTTTCCTCACTTTAGCAAGTCCTTCTTTGCAGAGCCAGCCACTTTTGGTTTGCCTTACATCTGTTTGCTACAGAGTGTCAACCTGCTTCCCCATTGCTTGGAGTTACCTTGTATTTCTACCTCACATTCTCACTTTGAAGGCCAGTCAGATCAATTTCTTTCTATGACATACCTGGGTCTTGCTTTGTGAGGTGGATTGAAAAATTAATTCTTTAATTTTTGAATTAAGCCCTCTATGCATCTTAACATGACTGCTATAGTTCATTTCAGCTTGGCAATATTTAGTTAGGCATACTATGTGTGTTGAGCTATATTTTACATTTTTACTGAATAGTCTGGGTTTTTTTAAAAAATATTTTTATCTAACATTTTTCTTTTGGTGTTGAGGAAAGTGTGACTTTGTACACTTTTGGTTATATTTGTACTCCCCCCCCACACACACACAGTGTCTATTTAATTTTCATCTACATGTTCTTCTGCTTAACATTCTCCACTGACTCTACTTCCTGCCTGTATGGTATGTCACGTGACCTTCAGACACATTAGTAACATCAGAGGAATTCGTGTTATAAGTTGCTTAAGCTACAGGATAGGAGAAGTTGGGCTAGAAATAACTGCAAATTGCTATCTTTTTTTCTTACTAGTTTTTCTTTTTGGCTCTCAAATCCCTGGTAATTGTGACCTGAGATGAAGCAGGAGTGAATAAAAGCAAAAAGGAAGCTTGTTAAATTGATACTAATTAACAGCAATAAGTATTTAAATGTGCGTGCTTTAATTGGATAGCCACACATAGAAGCATGAAACAAGACGCTTATTTCTCACCTTGCACAAAAATAAACTCTGAATGGTTCAAAAACCTTAATGTAAAAACTGAAACTCGTACAGAGAAAACACTTCAAGACACAACTATCGATAAATAGGATATTGTGCAATAAATAAGCCAGATCACATCCAGAGTGGGAGAGAAATCTTTGATGGCTATATGTTTACAAAGGATTAGCACCTGTAACATACAAAGAACAAAAATGAAACAAGCCATCAAACAACCCAATCAATCAATAAATACACCAATGAACGGAGCAGATGGTTTTGAAGAGATGAAGTATAGCTAGGCGTGGTGGTGCACACCTTTCATCCCAGCACTTGGGAGGCTGAGGCAGGCGGATCTCTGTGAATCTGAGGCCAGCCTGGTCTACATATTGAGATCCAGGATGGCCAGGACAGCATGGAAGGATCTTGTCTTAAACCAAAAACAAAACAACAACAACAACAAAAGAGATGAAATGCAATGGCCAGGGAATATACGAAGTTATGTTTAACCTCAATACTATCAGAGAAATGGAAATCCAGACTATACTGAGGTTCCAACTTACTCCAGCTGTGGGTATTACTACAGAAAACCAACAGTGGACCTACTGCATGCTCCAGCTGCATGACTCCGGGGTATTTTTCTGAAACCCTCCACATCAGCACACCTTGGAGACACTTGTAACTTAATGTTTACTGTACCAATGTTTACAGTGGCCATAACGGAGCCAACCTAGGCGTCTATCAACTGGGGAACAGATGAGAAGAATGTGGTGTATGTACAGAATGGGCTTTTTTTTTTTTAGTTACAAAGGAGAATGAACTCAGGAACATGAGTGCAACTGGCAGGTGATTGTATTAAATAAAATAAGCCAGTTTCAGGGTGTCAAGAGTTCCTGTTTTCTCTCATTGTGGATCCTGTATTTTATACAGACATGTGAAACCGTGTGTCTATATACCATTTGTATGTATATGACATGAAAGTAGAGGTAAAACTGTCCAGGGAGTCCCAGGGGACCAACATGAAGAGGAAGGTGTATGTTCAACATACAATACACATTGGCATAAAGATTTTAAAAGTAGGTAAATAATATATTTTGAATCTCCAAAGAAAACCAGTAAAAGAACAAAAGAGAGTAAGAAAAATTGAATAATCTCACAAAACTCAGGAAATAAAAAAATCCACTCCCCCCACCCCCCAAAAAACCCTAGTAAAATTGAAGATATAAATATAGTCAAACCTGTGTGTAGTAGAACTGGATATAAACTATTTTGTATTGTGATTAAGAATGGTTGCAGTAAACAAATAAGGCAAATCAGCTCTCTGCTAGGTGTGAATATCCCTAAAACCAAACGACTTATGGAAATATATGCCAGGAAAATATTCACAAAACTAAAAATATAAAATCAGTTGGGATGGAGTTTAAGGCAAAAAGCATTCTGTGGGAGAATAGGGTTATCCTGTTACTAATATGAGTTAGATTCCAGTAAAAAGTTATGTTCATATTTATGGTTCTAAAAGTATATTTTCAATATAAAATCTCATAGACTGAAAACAAAAATCAACAACACAATGAAATGTAGCTGTAATCATTTTTCAGGTGTCACTGCCTCCACAGGTGTGTATGGTTGAGCTCTTGATCACCAGTGTTTTAGAAGGTTGTAGAACAGGGCACTACCATGGTGTGAGCAAGCTGCTGCTGCACATACATACTTACTCTCTCTCTCTCTCTCCTTCACACACATACATACACACACACACACACACACACACACACACACACACACACACCTACTTACACACACACCACACACACACTGCAGATAAAGCTGATGTTTTCTGTGCACTCCCCACCATCCTGTGAGCCAAAATCCACCTCACTGCCCCTGAGCTACATCTGTGAGATATTTCATCAGAGTACTAAGAGAGGTAAGAAATATAGCTACAATCAGGTAGACAGTTACAAACACTGCTGAAGACACAGAGAAACTGGAGTTATCACATGGTGCTAAACAGGATATACATAAATGGTTCAGCCATTTTGAAAAACAGTTTTGGAGTTTTCTCAAAGAGTCTTTCCGACATAAAAGTACTGGGGCTGAAGAGATGGCTCAGCAGTTAAGAGCACTGACTTCTCTTCCAGAGGTCCTGAGTTCAATTCCCAGCAACCACATGGTGGCTTACAACCATCTGTAATGGGATCCAATGCCCTCTTCTGGTGTCTGAAGACAATTACAGTGTACTCATATACATAAAACAAATAAATAATGCTAAAAAAAAGAGTACTATTTAACTTCATAGTTGTTATATAAGTATATACACATGACCAGGGAAGACATATTACAGAAAATATATGCACAAACGCTTACAACATTATTCACCATAGCCAAAAAGTAGAGCTAGCTCCAATGCTCATCAACTGACCTTTTCAATACAGTATTTAACAATGAAGAGGAAGGAGGAAGTCTCTGCTTCAGCTTGGACAAACCTCAAAGCCATTATGCTAAGTGAAAGATGCCAGTCACAGAAACCATAGCTGGTGTGATTCCATTAGACATAGCACCCAGGATTGACAAATTCATAGAGACAAAAAACAGACTAATAGCTTCCCAGGGTCGAAGATTGAAGAATGGCTGCCAATGGCTGTCAGACCAGGGTAATGAAAACGTTCAGAGCTGATTGTGCTTCTGGTTCCACGATGCTCAACATTCTAAAAGCTACTAAAAGGCTGGAGAGATGGCTTGGTGGTTAAGAGTACTTGCTGCTTTTCTGGAGGATCCAAGTTCAGTTTCCAATACCCACATCAGGCAACTCACAATTCTCTGTCACTCCAGAGGTGGGTGATCTGATGCCTCTGGCCAATTTGAGCATCTACACACATTCAGGTACATACACTTATACATAATTAAAAATAACTTTAAAAAATAAAACTTTAAGGGCTGGTGAGATGGCTCAGCGGTTAAGAGCACTGCTCTTCCGGAGGTCATGAGTTCAAATCCCAGCAACCACATGGTGGCTCATAGCCATCCATAATGAGAAACAAATTAAAAACCAAACAAACAAACAAAAAGCTAAACACTTGCGCTGTTGAGATGGCTCAGCAGTTAAGAGCACTGACTGCTCTTCCGAAGGTTGTGAGTTCAAATCCCAGCAACCACATGGTGGCTCACAACCATCCGTAATGAGAGCTGATGCCCTCTTCTGGTGCATCCGAAGACAGCTACTTACATATAACAATAAATAAATCTTTAAAAAAAAAATAAAACTTTGAAAAATATGCTAATACGCATACTTATTTTGAAGTAGTGAATTGGTTTTTGTTGTTGTTGCTTGGTTGTTTGTTTTTCAAGATAGGACTCTTCTGTGTAGACCTGGTTCTATAGAGCAGGCTAGCCTTGAACTCACAGATCTGCCTGCCTCTGCCTCCCAAGTTCTGGTATTAAAGACATGCATCACCTCTGCCGAGTTAGTGAATTATATAGCATATGAATTATATCATATACATGTTGTTATAAAAACAACCCTAAATTTAGGCATCGTGGCACACACATTTAGCTCCAGCACTCAGGTAGTAGAGGCAGGCAGATTTCTGTGAGTTTGAGGGCAACCTGGTCTACGTAGCAAGTTCTAGACCAGCCAGGGCTACTCAGTGAGATCTATCTCAAAATAAAAACCAAAACAAGCATAAAGGTTGATAGAAATAAAGATAATAGACTAGAACATGAAAGCACAGGTAAAAAGGCCCAGGCCCCAATAACTTACACAGCTGTGGTTGCCTGCACAAGCCAGGCAACAAGCCAGCAGGATTAGGGAGGGGTTTGTGAACTGCACTCATAGCTGAGGACCCATTGGTAAGTGATGGCTGCTAGGGGAGGAAGCTTCAGCTTTCTTTCCATCCCTTGGTAGATTGGCCACGCTCAGTGGTCGGCCTCACTCCAATGCGAATAGAAGCAGCACTGATTTCCCTTAGTAGGTTATAAGAAAAAGATGTTGTCAGGCAGTGGTGGTGGCACCCACCTTTAATCCAGCACTTGGGAGGCAGAGGCAGGTGGATTTCTGAGCTGGGGGCCGGACTGGTCTACAGAGTGAGTTCCAGGACAGCCAGGGCTACACAGAGAAACCCTGTCTCGAAAAACCAAAAAAAAAAAAAAAGACATGAAGTTAGGAAGGGGATGGGGGAGCGTCTGGGAGTAGTGGAGAGTGGGAGTGAGAAGGACAGAGGTGTATTGTGTGCATGTATGAATCCTCAGAGAAGAATAAACATATTATATTAAAAAGAGATAATATAGATGAATAATAGCCTGGGCTGTGCAATCATTTCTTCCTGTGGGCACAGTTACTCTGTGGGGCATTAAAAATGTCTACGTGTGTTCACCGTTGCCGCAGTGGGACCTCCTCTTTGGTTTAATGGAACTGACACTGCTGTGGAGTGGAGGCCGTGGTTCTATTCCCAGAGTCTCACACCGAACTTCCTCTGGGGAGAGCTGCTCTACCTCCTGGGCCTCAATCTCTTCATGTGTAAAATTAGAAGGAAGTAGAGTGTGTAATCCCAGAGAGCTTCCGGCACTTATGTCCTCTGTGTGAAGCCGCTGCTCCGCTGCTCCTTGCCACTGCCACGGGACCTGGTGTGTAGCCCTGGTCAGCAGTTCCAGCCCCAGTCAGTCAGCTGAGCCTCTCGATGGTGGCTACGCAGACAGAAAGAGCAGGAGGGGTGTTCTTTTTACCCCCTCCCCCCCTTAGGGAACTAGTGCCAGTCTGAGTTTGTGATAAGTCGAAGTGCATGTGTGTGGACGTGCATCATGTACTGGTGTAAGGCTCTTGAGCATAATGCACTGTGTGTAGTAGAGGTTAGAGGACAGCCATGGGGATGGTCCTCAGGCACACTCCCTCTTTTGTTTGAGACAGACTCTCTCTCATGGGTCTGGAACTTTGCTGGCCCATGGAGGTTCAGAGAGCAATCACTTTCCACCGCCCATCTTCCCATCACTAGATTGCAGACGTGTGACACTGTGCTTTGCTTTTCAAGGATTCTGGGCTCTAAACACAGATCATTCTGTGAGCCTGCTTAACCGACTGAGTTGCTTCGCCAGCCTGTTGAGTTGCCCGTTTGGTTTTGCTTTTGTTTTCTTTTACATCATTTGTTTGTTGGTTGTGGGTGACAGGGGTATGCATGTGCCATGATGTGCCCGTGGAGGTCGGAAGACAACCTGTGATTGTTTCTTTTCTCCTTCTTGGTGTGGATGCTGGGGATAAACTCAAGTCACCAGACTCGGAGGCATCCTGCAGAGCTATCTTGCCAGCCCTTACCTTGAGTTTTTCAGAACCATATTTTGTCTTGTTTTTTTTTTTGGTTTTTCGAGACAGGGTTTCTCTGTATAGCCCTAGCTGTCCTGGTACTCACTCTGTAGACGAGGCTGGCCTCAAACTCAGAAATCCGCCTTTGTCTTCTGTTTAAAATACTTTGTTTTTTAAAAGTTTATTGTATGTATATTAAAAATAAGATTCATACGCCCATTTCTTTACTTGCATCTTCCCTTTTAATGACTCTATAGATTCCTTCAAAAAAGTCAAAGCAACTGTGACCCGAGATACATAAAGTGACAGGAAGATGCCTCCGGTAAGCTGGCTGTGACCAGTCAGGTGGAAATAGAAGGATGAGGGAAATGAAACAAAGGGGACCGTGGGCTGGCGGGCTGGCAGCAGCATCAGGGCATGAGTATGAGTTTACAGGAAAAGCCACGTTGAGCCTTCGCTCATCAGTGGGTGGGTCTGTGGCTCTGGTTCTGCCCAACTGTCATTCTGCGCATTGGTTTTCCTATCCATAAAATGAAGGCCATACGCTTTATCTTGTAGAGCTGTATGATGGAGAGGTTATAATACTGGCTGTAACAGTTTCTAAGCATTCAAGGAAGAAGCTGTGGCTATCAATGCAAAAGCTCTTGTTATCCTGCAGCTGCTTGCTGTCTTTTCGTGCTGAGCACAGAAGACCAAGATCACCTGAGACTGCAGCAGACTTCTTCCTACCACTGAGGTATGGCCAGCACCCCAGTGGAAAACGCTTCCCCCTACTGGCCAGCTTTATGGCAGACTACAGAGACTATATCCATGTCTCTGTATCCATGGCGAAATCCTCCCTTGTTCCCTTCCCTCCCTGGCCTCAAAATGTCCAAAGGGCAAGGTATCTAGACTCGCTGCCAATTCCAGATGTCAGCGTGATGACAGCCGTTGTGACGTGTAGATGGAAACTATGGTCCAAAAGTGATCTGATTAACCCAGAGAACTGAGGCTCTTTCTTTTCTAGAGTCTTCTACAGGACCTGGAGTGTCATTAGCTTGCGTAGCAGCCTAGTCACATGTAGTATTCCTCTAAAACTTTAGTTAAAACTTTTAGTTTTAACCACCAGTAATTTTTTTTTTCAATTCTCAAGCCCTCACCAGTATTTTCAATTAAACTTTTTTTTTTTAGAGCCAGACCCTTGGAGTTCATCCTTTATAATTAGATGTATATTTGTGTGTGTGTACCATATTAATACCTATACCCGTAGGTACAATTATATATACATATAAACATTTATTTGTGACTAAATTAATCTATTAGATTTCTGACACTGACAAAGATTCCTGAGACAACTCTCACATAAGGAGAAAATGTTTATTTTGACTCAGGTTCTCAGAGGCTTTGGCCCATGATCATCTAGGCCCACTGCCTTTGGGCCTGGGGTAAGTGAGGCAGAGAACCACGGTAGCAGCACACAGCAGCAAAAGATACTCGCTTCATGGCAGCAGGGAAACAGATGAGAAGGGGTCTGGTGGCCCAAAAGCTGCTCTAATGTCACACACCCAGTAACCACCCTTCCGTGAAACCCTGTCTTTTTACTGCTTCACTACCTCTAACATTAGCATAGGTTGGAGACCAAACCTTTGGTACACAGGCTTTTTGAGGCTATTCAAACAGTGGCAATTCATTTACATGAAGCACCTCCCCAATACTAAGCCTGGCATTACATACCTAGCATTTTTGATAGGATGCTAGGAGTGTGCACTGACTTTTTGCCACATTCAAAGGTGAGAGAGGTTAAGTAGTTTGTGCAGACTTTCATAGCTTGCACATTTAGATACATTACTTCCACCAGAGTTGGGTGAGCAGGGAACTTTAGTGGGCCCTTGGATCGCTGTGTCTCTGGGATTCATTGACTATGCCCGTACAAGGGCTGATTGGCCTAGATCATACCGTATGTTTTCCCCAGCCTTACAATTTTTGCATTTGCTTTTCTGGAGGCCCTGCTTGTTCTTCGCCTCAACCCAGGACCTCACGTTCATCCCCTATGGACTATCTCTGCCCCATCATGCCCACTGTCACCCCTGCTCAGCTGCATGTGATGCTCAGACCCTCTGGAACTTGTTAAGCCACTGGTCTTGTGTCTCAGCCTATACTGGCCTGCAGGTCCTCAGTCAGTGGAATATTCCCTTTTTGCTCAGGGGATTATATGTTTTCTTGTTGAGAAATATTTCTAGTCAAGACTAGAGGGACGTTTGTCTTGCTGTTTCCCTATGAAGTAACTACTGAACTTCTACCCTGAAGGAGTTACCGGTCACAGTCCCAGTATAGTGATATATGCCTATAAGCCTAGCACTCATGAGTTGAGGGAGGAGGATTTCTAGTTCAGGACTGGACTGGGCTATAGAGAAAGTTCTAGAGACTGCCTCAAACAAAGAAAGAACAAAAGGCCAGACATAATGTCACACCTATTACCCTAGTACTTGGGAGGCTGAGGAGAGTGCTGTGAATTTCAGGCTAGCTTGGGCTATTATAAATCCTGACTTTAATTTAAAAAGAAGAAGAGTGGGAGGAGGAGGAGAAGAAGAAAAAGAGGAAGAAGAAGTAGAACTGGCTGGACGTATGACTCACTGGTTAACAGTACTTGTTGCTCCTGCCAAGAATCTGGGTTCAGTTCCCAGCATGCATGCTGGTTCACAAACATCCATCATGTCAGTGGGATCCAGTGTTCTTTTTCACTTCTGCAGGTCCTAAGCATCCACACGATGCACATATATACAGGTAGGTAGGTAAGCATAACAAATATAAAGAAATCTAAGTCAGATGTTGCACCCCAGTTTGTGGTGGTGGAAGGAATGGCCAGATACAGTTTTTGTTTGTTTGTTTGTTTGTTTTTTGTTTTTTGAGAAGTTTGGTTTTGGTTCAAACTTTAAGAGCATAGTCCATCATGGTGGGAAAGGCATGGCAGCAGGGGTGTGAGGCAGCCGGTCCCATTGTCTCCACAACCAAGAAGAGAAAGATGAATGCATGGTGGTCCTTACCTATCTTTCTCCTTTTTATTCAATCCAAGACCCCAGCCCATGGAATAATGCTACTAACAGTTATGGTGCATTTTCCCAGCTCAGGTAAACCAATCTAGAAGCTCCCTTGAGGACGTATGCAAAGGTGTGTCTCCTAGGTGATTTTAGATCCCAGTTTTAACCATCACAACTAGATATTCATAAGGAGGAGAGTGAAACCCATCCCCAGATATCTGTTTCTTAGAGTCTTTGGCTTTGTTTTATTTTGAAATAAAAAGAGGGAAAGTGCAGCTGGCCTAGGTATGATAGCATCCTACATTTACCAGGCCCTAAAAAACAGCGATAGGTCAAGTTCCTTGGCTGGAATCATTTCACACCAAGTCTCTTGATTCTAAACCTAAAGCTCTTATACATTAGTCTTGGAGGCCACTGAGATACCAGGGCTCAGTTGAAGCTCATAAGGGAAAACTATTTCCTCTTGGTCAAAGGAATGAAATCTACCCTCTGGCCCTGGATGGAAACATAACATTCTGATCTGCTCCAAAGATTAGAGCACTGCATACCACTGTCTCCTCCCATAAAGAGTTAATCCAACTGGTCCCGTCAATCACTTGGTCAATTAAATGACCTACAGACAAAAGGATGCTTCACCTAAAGCATGCTGAGGAGGTGGGAGGAATGGTCATCCCTTATTTCAATGGGTATGCTTGCAGAACTTCTAGGATGTAGCCTTGCTTTCTTTTTCTTCTTTCTGTCTCTTTCCCCAAAGCTCAAGCATGCTTTCTCTGTTTGCTCTGGACTTTCTCATTCTTTCTCTGAAGCTCCTCATCCCACTTTCTGTTGTAGCTGCTATAAACAATATGGCATTCTCTCTTCTTTCCTGTTCTTTCCTCCTGGCAGCTACCAAGGTTTACAACTTGCTTGCCCTGTTATTTTTTTCTCTTAAATTGTAATGAAATTTTCCTTGAGCTTCCTTCTAGGTCCCTTTCTAAATTATTTTATTAATGAGTCTAAGAATCCAAAAGAAAAAAACAAACAATTTTTCCAGCAACATATGGCACCCAACACGGGCCTCCCCAAAGTACCTGGTAATAATTCCTTCTGCTTCTCAAGGGCTGGATTTCTCTCAGCTGAAATGAAGACAGATGTCAGCCAGGGCAGGGAGTGCAGTGGGGCTTTCACTGAGCTCATGACTCATCTCTAGC
Source organism: Montemys delectorum (assembly GCA_019843815.1). Classification (NCBI taxonomy): domain Eukaryota; kingdom Metazoa; phylum Chordata; class Mammalia; order Rodentia; family Muridae; genus Montemys; species Montemys delectorum. Next base: position 809 of record JADRCD010237549.1, on the reverse strand, counting down.
TTGGGAGCCCAGCTTTAAATGTCCTGGGGAAGGAAAAATGGAGACATATGAGGAAGCCATGTCCGCTAGGCATGCCAATGGTGTTCCCACAGTGACTAATAGTTTCTTTGCTTCAGGGAGAAGAGAGTTTTTTTAGAGTGCTCTGTTCCTCAAGACCAGCTGAGAACACTTATTTCACCTGCTATTTTGAAAGCTCAAAGGATGATACCCCATAGGCATGCCAAGCACTTTGATGACTTCCTAAGCAGCCACAGAACTTGCCTTTCTCTGACCTCCTGCCCTGCTATCTCTCAGTCCTCATTCTCCCCCCAAGAGGGAGGCATCTTCTTTGCTAAAGCTGATTAGAACCAGAATCCCTATCCCCAGAGCAAGACACAAAATCTTAACGTATTTGACAGTTTCCCTATCTTTTTGTTGTTCCAACTGAGACAAGAATGTGACTGAGTCTTAAGAGGGTTGAGCCTGGTATGCTGCAATTGACAGACTACCCTGGACCCTCTCAAGGATGTATAACTTCCCTTCAAGACACTAATCACCTATGACTGCCACTATCACTAGATGCCCTCCACTCCCAAGACTATATAAACAATAAAGACAGCTGAGGGTCACTCTCAGACAAGACAAGCTGCAAATAAAACCAAGTCAACTGACTGGAAATAGCAGAAACCAGCCAAGCTGCCTGGAAGGAGTTTAGACCAACTGGGGCACCTGGAAAGGATACTCTCCAACCTGCTGATCAACTTGCAGGCTGTGCAGTGAGCTCTAGATTCCCAGCTTTTGTGAAATATCATCCACGATGGGGTGGGCTT